>CAUOFW020006168.1:3714096-3724991 GCA_963454935.2 Ilex paraguariensis | reverse complement strand
CCCCCCCCCCCCCCCCCTTCTTCTTCTCTCTCTCTCTTAGAGTAAAGGGTGTAGTTGAAAGGGGATTAAGGTTAATTTTAGTAATAATTGAATGGATTTGGTAGGGATGCTACGATGGAAATTTCTGTTAATTAACTTAACTTTGACCTCTAAAAATATTAGCTTAGGGTGTTCCTTATACGCATTAACAACATTGACATCATTCCTCCTATTTTTCAATAGGGGGAGTTAAAAAGATGGTGAGATATGCTGGCAATTTTCCTCAAATCTTACCTCATTAGCTTCATTTTTAAGTCTATCATCATGATAAAATATTACTCTAAGCCATGGTAAAGGGGAAATTGTTGAAGAAACATCCCAAAGACTATAATCCACAATTTCTGGTTGGATTTTACTTATCAAACTTGGTTTCCTAGAATGAAGACTTGGGACTGCTAGAACTTCTGTGTTTGTTTCTCCGTTCTACGTCACAGAAACCTTCTAAATCAGGTTGGAGTAAATATCGTGGAATGTAAACACCCCCCCCCCCCCCCCCCAAAGAATATTAACCACTTGCCAATCAATACGGGTTGTTTCAGTAATCCTCATGGGTTACTTCAATGGTACAACGAGGGACGAGATGTAAACCAGTATAGTTTGAACTTCTGCACGTCCCACGTTCAAGTTTTCCTAACGGTATATTACTCAAGTTTACACGAGGCGTATGGCTTGTGGGAAATGCCGCAGAGAAACTAGAGGAGGGGTTAGGTAGTTGAGTAAATATGCGATGTAAAGGTGGCACTATGTCATTATCTTTATAACTTATATGATATCACCATCGAATAAGAACATAACTTAATGGATCAAGTAGATCTCACTATTTTACATGGAGTGATTATTTGCTTAAACTATTAACTGATGTGGAATCCACTTATTTACTTGTTTTTCAATTGGATGATAGACGGGTAAATTAGTTAATACTGTCAAATAGATGGACTATATATGTTACTATTGACTCTTGTATTATTGCCATCATATTTTAATTCAAAATTTTGAAGATTTTTCTTGGGTAGTTGAAAATTTTGAAGTTGAAGGGAAGATTATTTTAACCGTTCTTAATTATCCAACATTTTTTTTTATAATTATCCCAACAGTTTCATTCCGAAAAAGGCCTGTCTTTTTCTTGTGTATAGTCCTTATTCCAAGCCTACTCTACCTAACTCATTTCCAATTCATAATAAACTGTCAACATTCTTGTTTCAGCTAATCTTAGCAACTCTTAGATCTTGTTGCAGACTTCTGTTGTCGAATGAGGAGAGTACCGTGGAATGCACATTTGGAGATTATACTCCAAAACACTACCAATAATTCAAATTAAATATTGGAAAATATTATGTTTATTAATTTTTTTATCAAATCTTTTATTTTAAATGATGTGGCATAATCTCCATCATAGAATATTAGTGGGACCCACATATCTGATGATGAAAAACTGTGCCACATCATTTTTGGATAAAAAATTGGTAAAAAAATTTGGTAAGCATTTGAATACACAATATTTTTAGTGACAATTTATTATTAAATTGTCTTAATAAGGTGTGTTAGTGGTATATTAATATACCATGTAGTGGGCGAGTAAATTGTGTTACTGGTGAGTTAATTTTTCTAGTATTAGAGAAACTAGGTCTTAATATTATAGAAGTTATAAAAGTTAGTAGGTGTAGTCATATCTTAAGCTAGAAGTAACGTTTAAAGCCTATATAATAGGGTATGTGGTCTAGTATTAGAGGTCAGTTAAGTGAGTATGTGAAGAGTCCAAATTATGGTTAGAACCAACTTGAATAAAATTATTTTTTCTTTGAGCGTTTACATCCTCCTTTACTTCCTTTACTTCGTTCTTTTTTTTTTAAATAGTTTTATTGATTCTAACAAAGTAGTATCAGATCAATTTTACAACCAAGGTAACATTGGAATAATTCCAACAAATTAGTATTAGAGCCAACACCAATCCTAGAGCACTAGGTAACTCATTGTCAAAACCACTTGTTGATCCTGAAAATCTAGATAGTTCACTATCAGAGCCAATACGATTCTTAAAGTCTTGACATTGTCATGGTAATGGTGATCATGGAGTATTTACCGAATAAGTATTTTTAGTGTGAAAAGATGATATTATCTAATTACAAGAGAATGGAGATTATTCTCCCTTCTTATCTCAAAGTATGTGATTTGTGGGATGTAATGGAAAAATCTAATGAGTGGCTTGCCTAGAAGGGTCCGAGAGAACAAAAAGGAAAAAACATTTGGAGTTCTCAAGAAGACTATAGTATTATATGAGTATGTTTGGAACATGACTGAGAATGTAGTATCCAAATATAAAGGTGAGTTTTTACCAATGAGTATTGGGTACAATTCTTTGAAGAATATATGAGTATGCAAAATAAGAGTGTAATTTTAAAGATATACCAATAGAGGATCAAGAAGAGTATCATCTTGATGAAGTCAAACAAGTTTAGGAGACCAAAATTGAAGTCAAAGTTCAAGATGTAGGAGAGAATAAAGAAAATGATAAGTTGAAGAAGCAACACCAAAAATGGAAGAAAAAGAAAGTTGTGAAAATGTTGAAACATATGTGTAGGAAATTGAAGAATTTGCAAAGAATGAAGAAAAGATCAAGAATTCTTATATGGTTAAGAATGTTGAGGTGAGATCTTAAAAAGTAAGTATGAAAGATGTTTTTTCAACCCAGCATCAAAGTGAAGATTATCATGTCGGAATTTTTGAGAATCATATTCAAGTTGATGAATTTTTTGAAAGTTATACTAATTGTTGTTTCCAACTTAGTGTTGAAAATGCGTCAAATGAATACTGGTTGAGTGAATATGGTGACATTCTTTGATCCAAGAGAGAAAATATAAGAGAGGATCAGGACGTTTGGGAAAAAGAAGGCCAATGCACCAATGGTCAAGAGGAAAATAGGGAAGATGAAGATATTTTTCAAGTGTGAGAAGATTTATCATAAGCCCTATTCCGCAAAAGAGATGATTTTTGAAAATTCTTGCTGTTGAAGTTGGTGGTACCCAAGTTCAAGAAGCCCTTCTATTATGAAGTTATTTGCAAGATAAGGACTCGAGTGAAAAATCAAATTTAAGGAAGGTGTTGGAAAAAGTGGGTCTTAATATTATAGAGTTTACAAGAGTTAGTGAGTGTAGTGGTACATTAATGTAATGTTAATATTTATGTTTAGAGCCTATATATAAAGGTATGTGGTCTAGTATTGGAGATAAGTACAATTGAGTGAGTATGTGCCGAGTTAAAATTATAGTTGCAATAAACTTGAATGCAATTATTTTTTCTTGGAGTATTCATATTTTTCTCTATGTCGTTTCATTTTATTTCTAGTTTTTTTACTCCAACAAAATGGTATCATCTCCATTTTTTAACAAAACTAACATTGGAGTAATTTCAAAAAAGCAAATCTGTATTAAAATTTGTTCCAAAAAAAAAAAACCCAAAGCAAATCTGTATGAAAAGAACATTGTTTGATAAAACGAAAGGTTTACATGATACACAAAGGTAACCGATCATAAGTTGGCTCGAGAAAACAATTAAGTATATGCAGTATACAGGACTTAGAATATTTGTTTCCACATGTCATATGTATCTATGCTTGGAGTATTTTTCTGACATGACAATGGCCAGCACCCTGTAGTACAGTCTTTATCACTGAACCACTCTCTCACTGCACACGCACACAAAAACACAAACATACACACGCTTGAATAATGTTCAATTAATGTATAATATCTCTCCATGAGGAGCTACTGGCTTCATCATCCATCAGTTTTTCCCACTCCTCAAAGAAGTTGGAGGTGGGTGAATGGGCTGAAAAGTAAGCTGGCTCTGTGCTTTCCATTCGGTTGACAATGGAGCTTTCGGGAGTCTCCAAAACCAATGCAGGAAGTGGAATATTATCGTTGAAATCGAGAACCTCTTGGCGTAATCCACCTGTAGACAATGCCAGTGAGTTTGTAATGACACTGTAATCATTGAATACTTGTGGTGTAAAACCCAAGTTTGAGGGTTTGAACGGTGATTGGGACTGTTCAGTGGTATAGACAGTCCTTGTCCCATTCAGAAGTCCATCAATCTGGGCATAGTTCTGTGATCCCAAAAAACTAGTCTGTTCAATATTTGAAAGTGGAATTGTATTTATGATCTGCAAAATGTTTTGAAACAGTTGGATTTTGGCTAGTTGAGTGGCATCTGTCTGTAACCTAAGAGCATTGTCCCAGGGATTCATCAAATTGTTGAAGTTTGGGGTAGACACCAACTTAGAAAGGTTGAGAAGGAGGTTCAGATCAGAGACTGGTTTGTGGGTTATTGGATCAATACCCATAAGGAGGAGCTTCTTCCTCAGATGGATGTTCCAGAGATTCTTTATTTCGTTATCAGTCCTTCCTGGAAGCTGAGCAGCAATCCTCGACCACCTGCATGTACATAATGACAGTGAGTACACCATTTCTAGCATAGCAAGCAATGTTTTATATAAAAACGATAATCAAATAAAAGGCATATCGTTTTGATCTTATTTTAGGTATTGAACTATTAGATTTCTCACATTGTCTTCTTAGCCATTTAAATTGGTTTGATACTGCCTCAAATGTAAATTTCTGTTGTTATTTAGAAAGAAAATGTCCACATGTGGGGACCAAGAAAAATAAATTCACATAATAAGTCGGGACCAAAGCAAAATAAGATAATTTTTCATAAAATTTGGAAAAAATCAACTATGGGATCAACATAGTTCAAGTCCTATATCAAATTAATAGCTGTAGTAGAAGGTTCAATTTGAAAATTTTGATAGTAGAGGAGACAAGATGAGATGTGATAGGGACCATAGTAGAGGGGCTCAAAGTATTATTTTCCCCAAAACAAAAATCAACAACAAAAAAATGAGAAAATTATTATTTAGACCTGATTTGGGGAGTTAATTCAATGCAACAATTGCATTGAAAGTAGGCTACATCTAATACGAAAACTTACAACTAACCTAATAATTGTATTAAATTAAGTCCCTAAAACATTATTAAAAGAACCCAAAGAAGAAAAAAAAGAACAACAAAATATACTTGCTTCCATGAACTGAATGGAGGTTGATGATGACTTCTTGTTCTTCATCAGAAAATTTCCCTCTCTTGATGTCAGGCCTCAGATAATTAGTCCACCTAAGCCTGCAACTCTTTCCGCACCGGTTCAAACCGGCGTTCCGGGGGAGTGCTTTCCAACTTCCATGGCCATGGACCTGGTTTCGCATATAATTAATCAGTTTCGGATCCTCCTCCGGTGTCCATGGCCCCTTCTTCAAACCCTTCTCATCACAACTTGGAGACCTACACATTTTTCTCTATTATATAGTTTCAACAAAAACAAATCAATTAAACAAGAGAGAGAGAGAGAGAGAGAGCTGGGAAATCTTGCAGAGATACGGAGGGTTTTTATAAGTGCATGGGCGACGTAATTCAAATGCTTACGTCAAAGCTTTTCAACATACGTACAAAAGGCTTCTCACAACAAGACAAAGGCAAGTGAAATCGCCTAGCAGCCATCTTGGGTTACACCTATAGGCAGGGGCGGAGTCAGAAAATCAAATTTGGGCGGGCACCAAACATTTTAATAAGGTTTTAATTTATTTTTTACTCAAAATTTACAAAAGTGAGATAATAAATTTAATTTTTTGATTATGCTGCTTTTAATATTTTTTAATTTCTTTAAAGACAAAATGCCAAAATTAGGTAAGCATAGTGTATAAAATTAGAACAAAACAAAAAATTAAATATAAGCCTATTGTTAAAAAAAAATCTGTGTCATTTGAAGTATTTAGCCTCAACAAATTTTCTCGACGTCGGCATTCAAAATCAAACACCCAACAATATTCACAATTAATTAAGAATCAAACAATAAAATATTGAAGATGGAAGGAAAATATTATCGAATTATATCATTGATATTAAATGAAGATATTTGTGATTTCAAGAATCAAGGAGACTCCTGATGGGCTACGCTACAACTATAAGAGGAGTTTAAGAAGTCTTTAACACACATTATTGTAATACCAAGTTAAATAAAATAATTTTAAGAAAAAAGAATTTTACATGAACTTGGATCAATAATAATAACATAAATAAATAAATAGTAGACTGACTCAGGAAATGTGAATTAGTTTACAATGAATGGTCCAGAAAATATAAATAAATAGAAAATTGGCTCATTCTCATATGGGTCATGGCCTTCACGGGTGGGCACTACGGCATGGGCGGGCACCATTAGCTACCAACACTAAGCCGGCTTGTGTTATTTCGGAATAAATAATGTTATTTGAACCTAAAAATTTTTATTAACGATAATAATAAACTAGGTGAGTAAATTAATTCACAATAACATTGTTTTGCCGTAAGAGGGTAAAAAATGGGCGAAGTTTCCCAAAGCACGTGTGTTGAAAAAGCAACCAATAATTTTTACTTAAATCTTTTATTGCATATATTTAGACCAACTAGGTCTTAGTAATACTACTAAAACTTAATATATTTATATGATTTATTGATCTAATTAATTATTATTATTATTAATTTAAGCAAAAATTGTTAGAAAATCCAATTCTGTGACCTTTTTATTAATAAGTTCACGAAATGACTTTTTTTAAGTCATTAAAATCCAGCTCAACTCATCTTTCCGGTCCTATAACACAAATTAATCTTTTTAAATATTTATATTACAACATGTCAAATATATGTTCATCATCACAATACTAAGTCAAAAAGATCATCCAAAATTCCACATACCAAACAATCAATTCAAAAAATTATATATATATATATATATAACTATAGATATCAAAAAGAGAGAGAGAGATAGTGTTTTTAGTTTACTGTTTAAGTTTATTGCTTTGAGTTCACAAAATCGAATAAGTGAGATTATCCAAAATTCACAAATCTAAATAAAAATCTGTCAGAAATTTCATCAAATAAAATCAAATCTCATCCAAATTCTAAACAACAAACAATCAATTATATCTTTGTCTAAAAAAATCCTGATCAAATTCTAACTGTGTTTGACTAAAAAAAATTTACTATTTAGAATATTTATAGGCATGTTAGACACGATGCATCCCTCCGATAACTATCCATACCTCCGGGGCTGCATCATCATGCAATTACTAAATCAAAAACTAATGTGGCATTATTCTTCAAAATTGATAACAGATACTCGTCATTTGTGCATTATCTCCTTATGGTGTGGTGTGTACATAATAAGATTCCGTTATCAATATATATATATAAACAGTATTTAGGATACTAGATAGGGTCTATTTAACACCAAATATAAGATGATAAAGAGCGTCGTGCTATGATTGGATTATTAATACGTACTAAAATGACACTGAAAGCATAACTTATCTTCCAAAGCAAATACTTTATTTGACCTTTTCCTCTGCTCCTCCTAGTTACCCGACTAACATATGTATTAGTGTCCCTGAATTATGCCATTAGGCAGTACAATAAGACTGTCATAGACTCATAAATGTATAATAAGATCGAACGGTTGCTTCCAATTCTTTCATAGTACTATTAATATACTCCTTGTCATGCCATCATTAGAAATGGTCGTCATTCTTGTTATTTTAATTGCTATATATATGTATGTACGGCTCCGAAGCTTATATTGTAAAACAAGAAAAAGGGTACAACTCAATTCGGTTAAATTATACACTTCAATTTTAAGTTAACTTAAAACATATAAGGTTAATATGTTGCCATTATCCAAAAAATTGAGATTGCTATGAATGCATAAGTAGGTAAAGTGTATATGTGTTGAGCTACCAAGAAAGTAATAGTCCCTAAAGAAGCTAAAGCAATGCCTAATTGAAAAGAATCGAACTATTGATTATATCATAAAGACCCTTATGCTTCTATCCTAGAATGTTCAGATCAATTCCAAATGATTAAGTTTAGTAAACATACAAAGTTAAGTTGTTATTAAAAAAATAGAGATCGATTCTAGAAAGTTAGTTTTATTTTGTCATAAACTCACCATATTGAGTCATGATATCAATCTTATTTTATAATAACTTTTGATGTGATATTTAAAAATTAACAGTTCGACACCATAATCTTATTACCTATAATCATAAATATATACATATTTATGATTCATGTCACGTAATATGTTATCCCCGTTTTGTAATCATTTCCACAGCTACTTTGAGCTACATTCAAATTCAACATGCATGCATGCATACATCCCAAAATGCTAGAAATGTATCTTATAAAAAAATTCAAAAACAAAATTGACTGTGACTTTGTAAGTGTCCGTAGAACACACGGTACATAAATCTCTTTTGGTTAATGAAATTACTTATTTACCCAAAAAAAACTATGAAACTAAACCAAATGTGTGTCACAGTCACACTATTGGAAACAACTAAAATCAACAGTCAAGGAAGACCATACTTTATTATACTCGAGCAGACACGGAGCCAGAATCCCAGCTACTTGTTTGATTTTCAATTACTGTGAAATCGCTTCTCCTGGTGATGGGCATAATTATGGATCCGTATCGTGTCAAACCCGTACAGAGCAGATGAGTAGGGTTTACCAAGGGTTCTATGGTTTTTCCCTCGCCTCTCGGAGTGAGGGGAGTGTTTTGTAAACTTAGTTTATCGGATTTATGTTCCGTTTGGTATGATGAAAAAATAGAAGAATGAAAAGTTGAAAGAATGAAAAATTTAAGGGATAAATAAAACATTATGTTTGGTAAAAAAAAAAATTGAAAGAATGAATGAGTTTTTTTTTCAATTAACCAAAATTAATCTCTCTAAAATCGGAAGAAAAAATGATGAAAAGTTAATTATTTGTGTTGAAATGTATTTTATTTCTTTATATACACATTAATTTCATATATAAATACATGATTAAATATGTATTTATATATATTTTTAAAAAATAAAAAATAAAAAAATATTATTTTTTCCATCTTAGCTAGGGGTGGAAATTTTTAACTCAAGATAATAACACGACTCGAACTCGATACGAATTTTATGACACGAACTTGATTATAACTCGAAACGAACTCGAAAATGACCTGACACACGAACACGAATTATAAACGTTCATATTTAGTTCAACCCGTCAAATCCAAAATTGACATCATTGACCAGTTTATTTGATAATAAACAATTTCTCTATTTTCTCGTTTATATGATAACACGAAATTTACACGTTTAACTAATATTATAGATATAAAATGTTAATTATTTGTAACTATTTATTAAGCACCGAAATAATTATTATATAAAAATGTATTTTTACTTATTATTATTATTATTACTATATTTATTTAAGGTTATTTTTAGTTTGTAGAAAAAGTAGGAGTATGGATTCAATTAAGTAAAAATATAATATTAGCGTAAAATTTTTTATTAAAAGTTTATGTGGGTCAACACGAATACGAATACGACACGAAATTTAACAGGTCAACTCGATGAGATTAATTCAATGAGTGAAGTTAGGTTTGATTAATATTCGATACAAAATTGTAATGACTCGACACGAACCTGACAAGATAGACTCGATTGTCACACCTAATCTTAGTAAACACAAAAAAAAATAATTTTTATTTTTCATCCATCCTACCAAACATAGAGGAAGGAAAATGTATCATTTTTACTTTCCTTCCTTGAAGGATAGAAAATATTTCTCCCGTACTTTTCAACTTTCCTACCGAATGGAGCATTTGAGAAATTCTGTTATCCTGAGCAATCTATTTTTGAAAAATTGCTGTGTGTCGTTTTGGATGTCTTTTGAGCTATGTTGAATATATATATATTTTGAATAATATAATTCACTTACCGCAAATCTCCTCTGTTGGCTAGGTTTTAGTGCTGCTATAAAAATTTGTTTTCAGAACAAAAGAAGACATGAAACCAAGAAGCATGGTACTTCTGCAAATAATTGTTTTGATGTACTCGAGTCTGGAGAAGTATAGAAGATGAGTCTGAGTGATTATTATCTTCAGCATTTATTATCCCATAAGATAAGGACTGATAATTTATTTCTATTTATTACTCGGTTTATAAATAGAGTTAAGTCTTACCTAATCAAACACTAGTGAATATACATCGATGTAGTCTATTGGGGCATTTGGTCCATAGATGTAGGCACAATGTGTCGAACCACATATATTCTCTTGTCTTATGTGATTTGAACTTAGAACTTTTAAACTTTAATACTATATTAAACTATCATCTACTTTACAAACTTAAACCAACAGAGAGAGAGAGAGAGAGAGAGAGAGAGAGAGAGAGAGAGAGAGAGAGAGAGAGAGAGAGAGAGAGAGCTAGAGAGAGAGTGAATGATGATGGGAGAGTGGGAAGAGGTTGAGGTGCTGGTGACTAACTTACAGCAATTTAAGGAAATGGTCGGAGGGGAATGCAAGTGGGGTGTTGAGGAGTGTTTCTTCAGTTTTGGTAGCACCTCATGTCCTTGCCTAACTTGTCTCGGCTCTTGTCTAGTTGCCTGATTTATAACTGCAATAGTAATAATTGGGATATATTATATAAATTTTAAAATTTTATTTAATTTGCTTTGCTTAATGATAACTCAATTTGCATGATATAATAATATTATTATAACTAAACTATTGTTTTTCTCCATTAGGACTTAAACAAAATCTTTTATTAAAAGTTTGAGTCACAAAAATAATATCTTTTATTCTTCCCAAATCTAGTAATGAAGGAAATTTATATACTGAATTGTTTTTTTTATTTTAGTTCAAGAAGTATTAGCTTGTTTTGGAGGTGTGGAAAGAGGAAGGGATTGGTTTGGAAAGGGGTAAGGTTGGTCATGTTTGAAGTGATT
>CAUOFW020006168.1:3664479-3713481 GCA_963454935.2 Ilex paraguariensis | reverse complement strand
TTTTTTTTTTTTTTGGATTTTTTTCCAGAGTCATAATATGTTAAAGACTATTTACTATGAAACAATCACGTGGATTGACCATCCAAATAGGAGTCACACATGAGGTAAAATATCAGATAAATAAAATATTATTTATACCTAAAATATTGACCTTATGTGTATTATATAATCATTGATAGTAAATTCCAACAAATATTGAGATGTACAGTTAAATCAATGAGAATAATTAACAAAGTTAGTCAATCATGTCAACATTTTATGTCAAGTAGTATTACTCATTACATAAATACTTATCTTACAAATCTCATTAGCATATTAAGATTTTGAATAATGTTATATGGATCTAATTTACTGATCTAACTATTGACAACCATTACATAGACAATGGATCCCAATATTTGTTTAGACCCATAATTAATCTAATGACTATAATTAATTAGAATAATAAATTGAATTTAAATAACATTATTATAAAATTTTAAAGCAGATGGTGGTTCAACATGATAATTTTTTTATTATAAAATAATTTGGAAAAATTATAATAATATTTATTAAAATAATAAAACTTAAAGGTACGGCACCGAATATTTTCTTGGCAACAGTTGTTAAGTCCAAAATATTAACATTTAGTCAAAATGACTAGGGGAACAGTCCAGTGATTATAGAGTAAGTGGTCAAACTACGCAACGTTTATTTTTATATTTAGACCAACGTAGGAGCGACAATGACAATGACAGTTATAGTTATGCTCCAGTTTAATTACACTGATTAATCATAGGGTGTTTAAATTTCTGATCGACTGTAAGTTCCTATCCTATCCGACCTTACCTTACTCTATTGAACGACTAGCAACAAAAATTGAGTAGAAATACGAAAGAATTTTTGATTTTTCGATAATTTTCGGATAACAATGCAGAATAGTCATCCATTGCCGCATTCCCACCCTACCCTATCCGCAATAATTTTTTAATATATATATATATATATATATATATATATATATAAACTAAAAAAAAACCCTAAAACCTAACCACGTGTGGAACAATTATAATTTTAATGTATTTCATATGATTTAAAGTTTAAAGTTAAATTAATTGTTATTGTATTTGTATAACAATTATGGTGGATTGATGTTCATACTTTCTTGTGTTTTATTATAATTCTTGTTATAGTTGTTTTAGATTTAAGTGTTAATTGATTTATTGTGTTGTTAAATTGGTGCATGTTATTTAATTAAATTGTTAAAATAATCTAAAAATTAATTGTTACAAAATATTTACCGGGTAGAAATACCACACCTGTCGAATAAGGTAAGTTAAGAAAAAACTCTTCTGTAAAGTATAGAGTAGGAAAACGAAAGAGCATATTTTTTACTCGTAGGGTAGGGTGAACACCCCTAATTAATCATGGTCAAAGCTCTGATCTTTTCCGGTGAAAGGAAAAAGAAGGTGTGCGATGGTGATTAGGGTTTAATGTTTTAGATTTAGTTAAAAAACGAAAGAGAAATCTAATACAGGAGACTCCTGTTACCCTTGAATTTGGGAGATGTACACATGCTTATCTCGGTAATCGAGAAGACAGTTTCCATGACTCTTAACGCTTTGCGCCTAAGATTAGAGTTTAGTTGAAGTTGAATGTTGTTCTACGGCATTAATACACGTATAATTGGACATACATCACATGTCTTCTTGTTTGAGGACTACTTTATAAGATTTCTTGAGTTTCTTATATATATATATATATTGGATGCATAATTGTTATGTGAACATAAACATGAACATAATTACCCACAAACCATCAGGACTCTTGTGAGATTTGAACTTAAAGATGAAGGTATTACCTGCTCAAATACTACCATTTAAACTACTATTTTTTAAGCTCCATCGTTAGTCTTTCATGAATGAGAAACATAAAATCACATAGGTAAACTAACTCGAGATTTCTATCACCTTCATGATGCATATTTCTTGACTAGATCAGATAAGTAAGATCACGATCAAGAGACTTTTAACATCATATTAATACCGGGTTATCAGCTTTTTGCTTTGTACTTCCCTTAACCACGTCCCCATGCAGTCAGCTGAGACCTAAAATTGAGCAACTGGAAAGACACTAAAATAAGAATAAATATGATAAGGAGAAGATTAAGGGTAAATTTCGGTATTATACCTCTAAATTTTATAATTTTAATGGGTATTTTACAACAAAAAAATTTATAACTTTTGTGGATATTTTTACGGTACCGAATTTTTTTTCTGAGTACCGTAAACTACTCCATATGATTTATTCCAACCAGTCCCTTCCATCCATTATTTTGTAAAAATGAATTGACAAAGCCACAGGTGATTGACATGTGAGCTTGGATCGAGCGAGGATATCTTCTTCTTCTTCTTCTTCTTTTTCTTCTTAAGGGGGATTAAGGTTAATTTTAATGAAATTTGAATGGATTTGGTAGAGATGCCATGGGGGAAGTTTCTGTTAATTAATTTGCCTTTGACCTCTTTATGTGTTAGCTCAAGGTTTCTTATGCCCATTAACAAAACTGACATCATTCCTCCTATTTGTCAACAGGGAGTTAAAAAGATGGTGAGATATGGTGGCCATTTTACCACCAATCTTATCTCATTTGCTTCATTTTTAAGTCTATAATGATAAAATATTAATATAAGCCATGTTAAAATGGAAAATGTGGAAGAAACATCCCAAAGACTATATATAGTCCATAATTTCTGGTTGAATTTTACTTATCAAACTTGTTTTTGTTTCCTTTTTCTGCTCGACAGAAACTTCCTAACTACCTCCCCACGCCAAAAATAAAATAAAATAAAAAGTTACTGTAACGCTCTGATTTACCCAAATATGCTACTGTAAAGCTCCATCTTTCACGAGCACGTTACCAGAAAACTCGATTACTAACATGTTCAATTACTTGATATTAAAGTAAAAAGAATATGTTTGATCCTATATTTCCACACTACGTATACGATTCCCAACAATCCATATATGTGATTATTTAGTACTACATTGAATAAATAACCACTCTAGAGATTAATCTTAACAAATTGAATGGGTAATTTGGTGGGGGATACTTGGGGAAGTTTCGGATTAATGAATGTGGCTATGATCTCTCTAAAAGTTAGCTCAAGGTAACTTGTGCCTATTAACAACGGTTACATCACTCCTCCTATTTGTCAAATAGGGAGTTAAAAAGATGGTAAGACATGCTGGCCATTTTTATACCAATCTTACCTCATTAGCTTGATTTTTAAGTCTGTCATGATAAAGAATTAATATAAGTCATGGTATGTGGAAGAAATATCCCAAAGACTATAGTCCACAATTTCTGGTTGGTTTTACTTATCAAACTTGGGACTGCCAGAACTTCTATGTTAGTCCCCCCTCCAAAAAAAAAAAATATATTACCACCCAATCTGGATGAGTTGGTTCATGAGTTTGAGCCTCCACGCAAGTCTCGAGCTTTTTTTAGAACTATTATGAGTTCAACTTCTCTTAAAAATATAAAACTCGAGTTTAAATGATACGTGTAATTTGTAGGAGATTTTGTACATTCGAAATTTGTGTTGTACTCAAAAACCCATAAAACTTATGGTTGGAACGATTTACCGTTACTCAAAACAAATGCCACTTACCACAAAGCCTATCCATCACACTGTCATTTCTCAGTTAGTTTTATACATGAGATGGGGCATAATTCCTTTTACTTTTTATGTCTGCTCCTAAGCAGCTCCTCCATTACCAGTACTGGGAAGGCCAAGACACCAAATTCATCAGTGTTATGTATATGATTTAATAGTATGGTGTAGGCTTGTACAATTGGAAAACCGATGGGGACTATAGGGCTTAGCGATTAGCCCGAAAATATTATCAGTGAGATAATGAAGAGCTAACAACTTAATTGGTGAGAGACACAGTAGCAGCCATCATCAGTGAGATAATTGTTGGACCAAAATAATTTTTTAGTAAAAATTAAATTTTTGGTCGACTTTGAACCGAAATTAAAGTGAGACTTACTTATCGTTTCAAGTAAATTTTTATGAGTTCGTGTTCTACTCTGGGAGAAGAATAACGTAGTGTATTTACTTGCTCAAATTGAGTAAGAATAGAATTAGAAAATAGGCTCAAAAATTATCCTCTTAGAATGTGAAAATAAGAGGTCGGACAATTTGAGATTTGACACTAATTCCACATTGGTTGGACAAGAAATTTTGCATGTGCATATATATGTCAAATTTACATTATGGGTTGGGATCTAAGGGATACCACATTTTTGTGAGTGAAGCGAGCACTTACATAGATTTCTGTTCAACTGGACACGCGGCTGGGTTTGGGTGTAATTTAGACCCAACCTAATTTTTTTGGAAAAAAATTGTTTAACGAATTGGGTTCGAACGTCTTAACCCGATTTTAATTTATGTCCATTGGAATTCAAAATTCGCACTGGTTCAAAATTTTGGTTTCTCTTGAGTCTGATTTTTTGAATTTGTGTCTATTTAATAAGCAGACATCAATGGTGTTTTCTAGATTACATTATGTCTTATGGGTTGAGTCTATTCGCATGGTGGCTGTCCGAATCTGTTACAATTCTGTTTATAAATAATACAGATTCATTATCATTATGTACTTATGTTTTTAGTTATTAAGACAATCTTCATAATTTGTGGCATTAGTAGTTTGCATATTTGAGAGAACAACACATAATTCTAGTTCGCTGGACATTTAGATTAGAGTGCTACTTTTAAGTGCGTGAAGATCATTGTATCTTAGAAGACAGACGCGTAGATTTCCATAAGCACCAAGTGTGGGAGTAAAATCTATCTTAATAACATAGTATCAAACACTAGCTTTGATCTACTTGATCTGCAAACGGGTCAGTTTTATTTATTGTTTTATGTGTTAATGTTTCATTTTTGATTGTTACTATTTTATTCTAAATTGTATGATACAAATTAGAGATTTCAATAAATAATTTTGTTATAACTCGGAAATACATCCTACAACAATCACATTCACAGCTTAATGGCCACTTGGGGAGAACAATATACAGGAACAGTAGGCCAAATGCTTTTCTCTATTGTAAAACAATTTCTAACATGTATAACTGTCATCTTCAGATATAAAGAATGAGGGACAATACATATTACATCAATAATGGCAAGAGGAAGGATGATAGTTATAGAAAAAGAAACAGAGGATTGAGCAAAGCACCTTGAATTTTGTGGTGGAGGTTGTGTTATTGCTGGTGTTGTTGCTGCTGCTGCTGTAAGCTGATTAACTTGAAATATGCTCCATCCTTGTTCTCCACAAGTGTAGAATGAGTCCCTTGCTCTACTATCTTTCCTTCTTGTAAAACTGATATTTGATCAGCATGTTTTATTGTAGACAGTCTATGCGCCACAATGACTGTTGTCCGGTTCTTCATCAATCTGTCTAAAGCTTGTTGCACCACACGCTCTGATTCCACATCTAGAGCACTAGTGGCTTCATCCAACAGCAAGATTGCAGGGTTCTTTAGAACAGCTCGGGCAATGGCCACTCTTTGCTTCTGGCCACCAGAAAGTTGCACTCCTCGCTCTCCTACCTTTGTCAAGTAGCCCTCAGGAAGAGCGCTAATGAAATTATGTGCATTGGCAAGCTTAGCAGCTTCAATTACTTCTCCTTCCGAGGCTCCCTCTTTACCATAAAGAATGTTTTCATAGATTGATGTAGCAAAGAGAGCTGGTTCTTGTTGGACTAGGCCAATGTGCTTTCGTAGATACTTGAGCTTTAGTTTCTTAATGTCTTTGCCTGTAAAGAGTTTAATACAATTCAATGCCAACAAATTAAAATTTTGCAGGATCATTCATATATACTGCCCCTCTTTGTTTTTTATCTTTTGCAAATTTATTATAAATGATACAGCGAAGCACATATTGACCCAGAAAACTCACCATCAACCATCACCTTCCCAGCTGTTGGATCATAAAATCGGAGTATGAGAGCGAGTACAGAGCTTTTGCCAGACCCACTTTGCCCCACAAGTGCCATGCTTTTGCCCGCGCGCACTCTTAGATTGAAGTCCTTGAAAATCTGAACATCAGGTCTTGAAGGGTAGCTAAACTCAACCCCCTTTAGCTCGATTGTACCCTCTACCCTTGTTAGCTCATCCCCAACATCACCCACTACTTCTGTCTTACGGTCCAGCACCTCAAACACTGAAGCCACCATTTGATTCCCTTTCAAAATGTCTGGTGCCATTGCCAATGTTTCACCCATCGCTAAAGCCGTTACAATCAAAACCATGAATGATTTCATGACAGATTTAAAGGTAGAAATCTCCTTTCCCATCAAAACAGAACCATACCTACAGAAATTTAAACGATTAAGCATTGAAGTTCATTTTAATCTCTCAAAGCATAGCGGAGTAAGCATATCTAAGTATTGGGATAGGTATCTTTTTTGAACTATTAGCCAATTTGATCAAGACACTTCAACTTTAGTATCTACAAGGTCTTGGGCACTCTTGAGCTTTTATATTCAGACCCCAATTACTCATATCGAAAACTGAAGCCTGTCTGGTGTCATTGCCAAACATGTTAACAGAATTCTCTGTTCGCTGCCCGATAATTTCCACAGGAAAAATTAAAAAGATGAAGTTATAACATAACGCAAGGCCATATCTAAACCCACATACCATAATGCAAGGCCATAGGCTGAGAAGATGAAGAACTGAGAGACTCCATACAATATTCCAGCAATCTGACCACGAGTGAAAGAATGCCTTGAAGGCTCAACAAGCTCACGAGCATAAAGGTCAAGTACCTTCTCCTCAGAACAGAATGCAGCAACAGTACGAATGTTACTCACTGCCTCACCAGCAAGCATGTTAGCTTTGAGATAGGCTTTGCTCAAATTAACACCATAACCTTTCATGAAGAGTTTCTGAAACAATAGGAAGAACAATTAATGAGATGATGTCTCATAATGTTTTTTTTTACTGCAACTGAAAATGATACGGAGATGAAACCTCGCTGATGTGACCGCTAATGATCAATGGATACGTGGCCATCACAACAAGTGTTAGCCTCCAATTCAAGATGAAGGCGATGATGAATGCGGTGACAACCAAACCAACATTCTGTAGGAGAATTGTAGTGCGATCAACGACTACAGTTCTCAATAAAGTTGCATCACTCTCTAAACGTGATGCCAACATGGAACTTGTGTTGTTTGTGTCATCAAACCATCCAATCTCATTTCTCAAAATTGCTGCAGTCAAATACAGAAAGGGAATTAAGCTAAAACATCCTTCAAGATCCAGGAACAAAGTTGCTTTTAATCAATTTAAGGGTTGTTTGGACACCACATGGACAAGCATAAGCATGAATGTTTTGCGTTGGTTAGCAGCTGATATGCATGAAGTCATTTGGGCAAGGCTATTGCAGAAAATATAAAATAGAACTTGGGATAGGGATAACTAAATAAATTCATCACCACAAATATCTACATGTATTTACTTATATCGGCTTAAAATAGCAAATGGTCAAAATTTTACCAGAAAACATCATTTCTCGTACACGTAGAGTGACCCGCTCTCCCATGATGCCAAAACAGAGATGTTCAATAGCATGAACAATGACTGTTATAACAGCACCCCCACAGAAGAGGAATGCTATCTTCTTCACTTCATGGCACGTTGTGTCCCAATCCATGTAATAAGATACAAGAGCCTGAGTGACACCAAGAGCAAATAGAGGCATCTGGGCACCAGCAATGAATGCACAAAAAGTGCCAACAACACCGTATATCCAGTCAGGACCAACCATGGAATACAATCTTCTCGAAGAAACATGTGGTGACTTAGTGATCTCTGCTCCATCAGTACCAACTCGGCTAATAGATTCTTTATCAGAATGAAAACTTGTACCACGGCTTATAGTTGTAGTGCGGGATAATTCACGTGAATATCTAATGCTACCTTCACGTGAATACCTTATGCTACGAAAAATAAAAAAGGAAAAGAAATAAGATATCAGTGCACATCAAGTAAATTTTCATCAAATCTACCATTGAATACAAGAGGTCTTCGGTGAAAGGCACCACTCAGTTTGTTTCACTAGTTAAAGAAATCTCAGGAGGAAAAGCACAATCTATTGCATTGGACAAGTATTGAAAAGGATGTGTAACTATGTAACAGAATTAGTAAATGCGAGACACATATGCGCAGGCAACCACCACATTTCCTGAAAAACTGACTGTGAAAGTATAGATAAAGAAGAAAAAAAATGAGAAAAGGAAGCACTGTTTGGTTTAGCTTTCTTCTAGGCAAGGATAAGATACATTTTCAACATGGCATTGTTCTGGTATTAATGTTGGTCCAACATCTGAAGAATTATCTCCCAAATCTAGCCATCACATATACCAAAAGATTTGAAGTGACCCCCAAATTCTGCTTAACCTATCATGCAGAGCATTTTAATGTAGCATCAGAAAACCAAAATATCACCGATTTAAATTTGGTACCTATTAGGTCGTCCCATGGTCTGTCCATGTGAGGGGAGGCGATGCAAGGAAGCTGCCTCTTGAAGTTGAACAAGTGATGCATAGGCACTGTTTGGTTTTGAAATGAGCTCTTCGTGGCTCCCAGTTTCTACTATCTTTCCATTTTGAACAACAGCTATTACATCTGCATTTCTGATGGTAGAAAGCCGATGAGCCACAACTACAGTTGTTCGCCCCACCATTACACGATCAAGTGCCTCCTGCACACTCTTCTCAGACTCGGCATCAAGTGCACTTGTAGCTTCATCCAACAGAAGTATCGATGGATTTTTCACTATGGCCCGCGATATTGCAATTCTTTGCTTCTGTCCACCTGATAGTTGGATCCCTCTCTCACCAACCTGAAAATGAACATTCAACATTAGTCCTTGGAGAAAAATTCTCTTCCCCTTCATGTTCATCTTCTCCATGCCTTTATACAGTTTTCATGGACAAAATGAATAGATATTAGGAATTGCATTGCGTCCTATTTAATACCACTTTTGAAGTGATCTGTAAGAGTAGCATGCACAACTGGGAATTAAAAAAGCCACTTGTCCTTTTACAACTGACAAGTCAGTCTTCCTTCAAGTTGCCCCCTGACACAAGCATAATTATGTCCATATCAATACGACATACTTCCTAACTAACGCACAGGAAATCAGTACCTGAGTTTCATATCTATCAGGAAGGTTGTTGATGAAAGTGTTGGCCTCTGAAAGTTTTGCAGCACGTGTAATCTCTTCTAGGGTGGCATCATCTTTTCCATAGAGAATGTTCTCCCTTATGGTTGTGGCAAAAAGGGCAGGCTCTTGGTTAACCAAACCAATTTGCTGCCTAAGCCAATTCAGGTCGAGCTCCCTGATATCAGTTCCATCTACTAGTATCCGTCCATAGAGGGGCTCATAAAAGCGCTCGATCAAAGATATAACAGTACTTTTGCCAGAACCACTCGCTCCCACAAGAGCTACAATCTTACCAGAAGGAATATCAAGACAAAGCTTGTTGAAAATTTCCACATCAGAACGAGATGGGTAACTGAAGCATACGTCCTTGAATTGGATGTGACCATCTAGTGTATTCAGTTTCTTGCCAGTTTTGGAGCTGGTTTTGCTGACCGTATTTCGTTCTATCATCTCAAAAATGGGATAGGCAGCTGTCTTTGCCCGAATAAATGCAGTGATGTCTGGTGCTGCCTGCCCTAGGGAACTGAGAAACAATCAAAAGTTTAACAGCTGTTGCTATTTTCCATTTCATGAAGCTTAAATAAAAATGGCCATACAGGTAGTAGAGCATGCATAAATGTGCTTGGTGGTCATGCAGAATTGAAATCTGCATGTCATTATGTATGCAGAGAAAATGTGACTAAATTAATATATTGAACCTTTTCATAATAAAATCTTTCAACAATCTAAGCAATTGTTAGATTAACCAGGGCTTGTTCAAGGTTGTCCCTAAGACCAGAACTTGTCACAATTTGTTTTCATAGCCTCTGATGGCATAGTGAATTCTCTGTAATGGCACCATGATGGAACTGCAGCAACTGCCATAAACTCATTGTATGATCTTTATACAATAAACCAAATAGCAATAGAAGTATGACAAGGAGCTATGTGAGAAAATGCTATGTGCACTACCCAATGTATTACAAAATCTTCTTCATTCAGAAGGTGGAGCAGCTCATAATTACGTTTCCAATTTTATCATATGCATCTCAAAGAATGAAAACTTCTTTGCTGTTAAATATGCCCATAAAATTATAATCAGAAAGTGGAAAAAAAAAATTAAAGTAACACACAATCCTATATATTGGTCAAATTCAACAAGATATGAAAGCCAAGTTCGAATTTTTCATTGCTAATCTGCCTGAAGTAGAACTAGACAGAGTTCTGATAATTTTAGGAATAAGCAATATGAAAGATAGATAACCAATAATATTGTATGATCTACAAACATTTGAACTGTTCACAAGCATCACCAATAATGACAGTTTCTCTTACTATCATGCTTCGTAAAACAAGAAACGCTATAAGCCCATAACTTAAATTAAATGATAGGAAGTGCTGTAACTTACAGGCCAGCGATAACAACATTGAGCATGGTTGTGAAAGAATCTCCTCCATTGGCAATACCCTTATGCACAACAATGCTAGTGAACCAAACAAGTAATGACCATGAAAGAAAAAGGACACAGTGCAAGGTGCCCAGTCCAAGACCCTTGGATAGTCCTGCTTTTTTCCCATACTTGTATGTGTTCAAGAGTGCTGTTGTATACGATTTTACGGCCCTTTCTTCTCCTGCAAATGCTTGGACTGTTCTGACATTTCCAATCACCTGAGAATTACACAGAATCACGAGGGAGAGAGAGTTCTCAAATGAAAATCATACTAGAATACTGGAAAACTTAACACTGCCAATTTTAAATGTCAATTTTATGAAAACTATCGTAATATGGAAAGTGTCATACACTTAATCTATGTAGTTTTCTTGCTAAAGACTTTTTCAATCCAAGCCCTTTGCCAAAAGTTTTATATTGTTATGTACATAATCGCATTTTTGTATATAAAATCTCCCGTAACAGGCCCCATCATACCCTGCAAATTGCATATGAAGATAGAGAGAGAGAGAGAGAGAGAGAGAGAGAGAGGACCTCCTCAGCAATTTCTCCAGCCTTGACATAGGATTTTCGGACTCTGGCAATAAGGCCAATTGTCACGTAGGCGTAGACACCACCAGCAAGGGCAATCAAAGGTACAATGGACAATGTCACAAGACTGATTTGCCACACTCTGAGGAACCCAATTGCGAAGCCTGCAATGAAGCGGCTAATGTAGTGCATGAAGTTTCCCACCTGCATCACCCATCCAACCGCTAATGCAAATATCAATGTGTGTGTGTGTGTGTGTGAGAGAGAGAGAGAGAGAGAGATAGTTGCCATTAAAAGAGCTCAGGAGTCAGCAAATATATTGCAGTAAGTAAGCATAGACTTCGGATGGAACCAAGTATCGAAGTTTTGCAATTTCATTTTTTGTTTTTTTTGGTTCTGGGGGTGGTCGAATCGGTTTAAGTATACTTCGATTAATCTCTTTTTTAATTCGATCAAAAGGCATGTCATCTATGTTAAGAGAAGATTAGAATATTTATGAGAAATAAATTTCTTATAATTTGATCTTAAAAAAATTAGCATATTCAATAATGTTTAACAATAATTGGATAGAAAATTTAGCATTTAAAAAGAAAAAAATTGGCAGTTATTTAGAAAGAAATGAAGGGCAACATTTTAAGAGCGGAAATCAAACCCCCTCCCCCTCCACTTCTTTATTAATATTAATAGTATAAATTAAAAATGATTGGATAATAAATCCATATATGAAAAGGTAGTTGGGTGGGTCTCAAAAATTGAGATGAGCCTCAACTTGGGCTATCCACTTGTTCTCCAACCCAAATTTTATGGGAGCATTGAACTCTGTTTTTTTTTTGGTCGGACTATTGCATGAAGAAGGGGGATTCAAGTAGGAAAAAAAAATATTATTTAAATTTAATATAAGAACCTAATTTAATTAGTAACAGGTGCCATTTAATATTGAAACCGACAATAAATTCTTGCATTGAATTAGATCCAGGTTCGTAACATTATGCCCAAATAGAGTGAATGGAAGAGGTTAACTCTAAAGTATTACTAATGGAAATTTAGATAAATTATAAAATTCAATAGTTTGAGTTTGAATTTGAATTTTAACAATTTTTTAAAATTCAGGTTATGAAAATTTTATCTTTAATGAATAATCTAATTTTGACGTGAATGATTTACTTTTGACTAGATCGAAAATTAATCGAGATGTACATAAGTTTGGGGCTTTTTTAAATTTTTGTGAGTTAAAAAGAAAGTTAATTCATCCACTTTTTCAACCTTCCTACTTTCTTTCTTACCAATCATGATGTTTTATCAATCCTTTTAATTTTTATCTTTTTAATTTTTAATTTTTTTAATTATTTATCGTATCAAATGAAACATAAGTGTTTCCATCTGCCTCAAAATTCACGTGGATGTGAAATTTTAGAAAAGCCGGTGAAACTCCACCCGGCGAACCCAACAAACTAAATAATGGCGATGTCACTCACCCATAAATGCAAAACAAAGACATTTACTACCTCCTAATCTGTTACAGAGAAATAAAAGCACCGTCAGATTTAGACTCCATTGAAGTCAGCAACAGGGTAGGGAAAGGAAGAGATAAACATTTCCTTAAAATGTTAGACGAAATTAAAATTAGACTTAAAAATTTTAATTATTAAATAGATAATAAATTTCAATAAATATTGAGACCTATAATAAAATCAATGATTGTTTAAAGGAGAACATGATCGATTACAAATATTCATGATCGATCGTAGAAAAAAGTGGTATCTGTCTTAACATATCATAATAGATCATTTCATTTCAAGTTGTAAATTACACTTTCACAAAATTATAAATTAATCTTAAAAAGTAAGAATGAGTAAATTATATAAATGACTTTTAAATTATGACCATTCTGTCAAGGCTTTGAACTAATTTTCATATTAATTAAGTCTTTAAACTTTAAAATTTTAACAATTAAATATTTATTTCAACAGTTATTTAATTTTTTAGAATATCTCATGTGTTCGCCACATGGACAACAAATTAAAAATATTTTAAATTATTCATTCAAAACCTTTCAAACGAATAACCTCAGTCATTATACTTATCAATCGAAATCCTAAACATAAAATCTCTTTTATACCAATCAAATGAGGCGGATCACTAAATTCTTTGATGTGACATAGAATATAAATGTAAATTTAATTGTTAAAATTTTAGAGTTTAAATGTTCGATTGACATGAAAGTCATAACTTAAGGGTTATTTATATTGAAAAATTAAGGATAAATTTAGAAAAAAAATATTAATTATGTTTTAATTTTATTAAATAACAGATATTATAGAACAAATTTTTTTTTTATAAAACGACATATATTTAGAAAAGTAGGGAATATAATTTACTCTTAACACCTTTGTCAAAAAGTGTGCCCAAAACACACTAAAGCTTAATTACACTAACTGCCACATCTTAATCAAGAATTAAGAGATTGGACCCAAAACAAATTCTTACCTTCTCGGAGATGGCATCTTGGACAACAATAATGTCACCAGTAATGGCAGAGATGACTTCTCCGGTGGAAGCTTCGGTGTCGAAAAGACTAATGTCTTGACTTAACATCGATCTCAGATATGCCATCCTCATCTTCGCCGCTTGTCTCTCTCCCGTATACATCCAACAAGCCACCTCTGTGATTATTAAACTCAATCAATTAATATTTTCATTACCAAGGAATAAGAAAAAAATTAACTAACTAATTAACAACTGATTAATAATAAATAAATAAATCATTAGATCATACCTGTCCATGATGAAAATAATATAACCACACTGAGATATACAAAATCCAGCGAGTACTGCAAAACAAATTGAATGAAAGAACTGTGAACTCCGAAAAACAATAAAGAACGATTTAGTGAACGAGACTCCTATGGCTTTTGAAAACGGATGTTAAAAAAGTTTGGAGACCTTGGCAACTCTATGTGAGGCTTGTGCTGGGAAAAGATAAGCCAGTCCAATGACGTTGATCAACTTTCCAAAGAATATAAAGAACACCGGGACCGAAGCACCATGTATACAAGCACCGATTGATCCCACAAACATAAGAAAGTAGTCGTAAGCGTCGGCGAATGAAAAGAGCTTAATCAGTGGTACTTTTGAGATTTTCTTGTCTTCTCCTTCTGTATTCTTTTTGTCATCTACGGTTTCGCCGGAAAATGGACCTTGGTGGCTCATTTTGGCCACGGGCAAAGTGAGGGAGAGGGTGGTTTGAGGTGTCTGGTTTTGTCAAGGATCTGTTGGAGAAGAGAATGGGTTGATGACTCTACTGGAAGTGAATGGCTTGATGGGTCATAATGAATATGGGCCAATACTAGCTACCTGTACTCAGATTATTTTGTGCGGGACATATGAAGTTATGAGGCAGCAACCACCTACCATAAGAGATGCGGTGGAGATTTTGGTGATGAGTTTAAGACAGTTGTAGTCATTTATAGCCTCTCTCTCTCAGATTTGAACTCCGGAGTCCGGGCCCACCCCTTCTTTCACAAAGCCATGTCTAAATTTTATCGGTGTTAGAATGGCTCTCCTCCTCCATCTCTCTCTCTCTCATAGCAACCGATGGTAATAAGTTAGGGTTGTCGAGTCCGAAACCGACAGAATATGGTTAGGGTTTCGTTTTTAGTCTTAAACTTCCGATCATAATGGTTGCAACTACATTCGTTTAATAAATCAATCGACAAATATTCGATAAAATATGATTCATACAGTACGATACTGAAATGACGTAAATTCATATATCTATATATATTATAAACAAGTCAAGTATATATTAAATAAATTTTGACGATAATAGATAACTTACACTTCTATCAATTCAATCTCACCATTTGCATTCTGAATCTGGTGCATTTTGTACCATAAATATGATTCAAAATTAACATGAAATTTACGAATTATGATCGAGCATTTTTTAACATATATTCGTATATGATATGACTCGTTAATACGAATAATAAATGGATTAAATTAGTGTCAAATACAAACAACAAAAAATTAAAACAATTAACGCATTTAAGTAGTATTATAAAAATAAAATGTCAATTTTTTATAGTAACCTAATTCTTGTACAAGAAAAGATATATTTACCCATTTTTATTATTATATTTATTAAGTTCATTTTTAATTTTTAGAACAAGTATTAGCATAGGTTTGATTAAGTGATAAATAGATTTTAGAAATAAAACTAAGTGTCAAATTTTTTATTCACGGGTTATATAATTCAACGTAAATCTGACACGAAAATCAATAAATCGACACAACACGACCCGATTAGTTTAACGAATTATATTAAAATTGATTAGTGCTCAACATAAACCTGAAATGACACGACACGAACTCGACCAAGACATCAAGATTGGTAACCTTATGATTTCTCCAACTCAGATTTACTTAAATATAATAGAATACAACTCAATTCAATTTTAATTCCAACTATTTAGAGTCGGGGTACTTTAATTTAATAGTCGATGTTTTATTAACACTGCTATAATAAAATGTATTTTGATTTTCTTAAGCTAGTTTTCAGATAGGATATTATTTAGTTGATAAATTCAATTATTTAAAATATAATGAGAGTCATAAAAGCATGGATGAGTATACAGTTGAGAAGTATAGAGGTGGGCTGCAACATGTAGGTGTGGGCAATGAGGTCAAGGTGGTTGGATGCATGGTGGGTGGGGCAATGAGGTCTCCGCATCATTAAATGCTCCCCGGGTATTTTACTTATTTATATATGCTTACTCGTTATTATTTAAATTTTTATTTAAAAAGTATTGAGTCATACATAAAAATACATATCTATTTCAGGACCTTTATAATCAATATATATTTAAAACTTAAATAGTTTCTCACATAGTTATACATGAAATTTAATTTTTTATATTTAATTTTTATGGATGATTGTTTGTCTTGATACATATAATATGACGATTTCAAAGCAATAATCCCACTCTCAATTATTATAAATTTGACTGTTTTTTCTCTCCCGCTCTATGTGATACAGGTATCTTCTATGCATCTGGGCCAAAATATTGAAAAATAGGAGATTGGTATATCGTTTTACAATTTTAATTGTTCTTTGTTCAGTATTTCTCTTTCTAAAATGTACCATATAGGTGATCATTCTTGAATTTTTAGGAATGGTCCAATGATCAAGTCTTTTTTTATTATAAATATGAGGTTTCAAATTTGATACTTCTTACACCCTTTAAGAGCCGGGCATGCTTATTCCTCAAAAAATATATTCTTAAACTGACATGAGTTACGGTGATCAGTTCAGAGCGAAATAGTCGGTGCAAATCTGGACACACTTTAACAAAGAAAAAATAAACTGATTCCGAGCAGCTTGGATTGGTCCACAACCTTAAACAATTGATCGTTTAGCTTATTCCATACAGCAAAGCATGTTCTTAAAACTTAGGTATTAGGTTGACTTTGAAGTCTCCAGTTCAAAAAAAAGTTGACGTTGGAATCTAATATCTAGAATAAGCTGAGCTTTAATTACTTCATTAATCACCTAAAGGCTGAAAATAATTGCTAAGGAGGCATTAGTTATGATGCTGCTAACTTTCAAGCTACCCACATGATGTGATACAATTTAAGCACTTGAAATGATTATACTTAAATCGAACTACTAAGAAAAAAAATTCCGAATTGTTATTGAATTATGGATCGTTTAAATTCAATTATTTATTTACTAAAGTGATTTCAAACTTGAATTTAAAGTACATTTAATAAACAACACAAGTTCAACTTGGTCTTGAATCCAAGTGTATGCTCAAATTTAATCTCAAATACAACTTCAACATCAATTGATTTAATCAGACAAGCCAATTTGAGTTTTGTTCGAGTTTTAACGAAAAATTAACAATTTAAACAAATATTTGAAATTTTTTTGGACACGATTTCAAATATATTCTTAAATAATATAACACCCAGTTCAATTTAGTTCATTAACACCACAAAAATAATATGTTTTTCTTGTTCTTTTCTAGGTCTTGGATAACCCCATCATGTGATAAGAGGGACAGGTGACCTACCCAAACAATTATGAGCATGCATTATTACGGTAGAAACATACCTTTAATCAACCCAAAAAGTTTAAACGATAATAAGAATGAACCGTAAATTCAAATCTAAATAATCTTTTTAAGGTTAAGTCATGAGAGATTTATCTCTCTCATAAATATTTTAATCTCGACATAAATGACTCGTTTTTAACCGAACAAAAAAAAAATTAATCAAGGTGCATATAAACTAATTCGAACACCTTAACTGTTGAAAAAAAAAATACATTGTTTTCAAGGCTCGGAAGATCATGATCCTCCGATTCTTTCTCTATTTTTTTTTGTCTTCTGATTTTATTTGACAGTGCCTAACAACAATGAATTGCCAATTAATATGCTTACTTCGATTTAGAAAGCACTAACCAACATTAAATGGAAGGTAGCTGCATATATGGAAAATAATGATTCTAACTAGCTTACTTGTGCAAGAAAATCTAACTTGTTTGTGTATAAGGAGAAGAGAGCGGGTGGTATTTAATTTCAGCAAATAGCCGCAATAGTTAGTTCAGTGATAGCACTTAACTTTTTTGCACAAGTCGTGATAACTGTTGGGAAATATTACAATTGATCTCGAGAGAAATATTATTTCTGAAAGAGACTCTCGAGCCATTAGAGTGGTGGTCGGGCCGCTCGAGCTGTCTGCCAGCGAACACACAGGGCGATTCCTACAACTGTTTTAGGTAGAAAATCAAACAAAAAACTTTATTTACTTTTTTTTTTAAAAAAAAAAAAAAGAGAAATACACATGGAATTATTAGACTACAAAAAACATTTGTGTTAAGTTTTATTCTTTTCTTTTTTTTGTATATTTTATTTGGAATTTAGTTATTGGTATGTTGGTACATTAAGACACAACTTAGAAGAACTCGTTAAACATTACATAAGATGAATTTAATTATTAATGGGGCGAGTATAAAATAGACTGAACGTAGTAATTAGTGAGATAAATATAACAATGGTAGATTTAGTAGTTTTATTTTTATAATTGGGAGTTTAATAAGATGGGAAGTGATTTTTGTCAGGCCCAAAGTATTCCGCCACATAGTAGGCCCAACTTGGGCTACAAAACATGTCAGTCTATTTTAGGCCCAGGCCTAATATCTCTTTTCAATTTCCTAATATTGTTATAACATTAAGAATATATTAAATAAATAATATATACAATATTAAAAACAATAGTATCAAGGGTGACCATTGACCATTACAGATTCACAAATAATCAAATTACTAACTGCAGTACCTGCTAGTTTTACTGCAAAATTTCATAGCAGAGCTTCAGACCAGAGGAACACAGAGAAGCCCCCCCACTCCTTCTCTGAAGGTGAGTTTGTTCATCAGCCCTTTCCGTATCATGGCCTTTACAACCGCAAAACATTATCAATCTTGGTGAGCTTACTTGATATTAATCAACCATGCAACTAGAGAATGTTCCTGCAATTACTGTTATTCAGATGTTGTGGAAGCTTGATGAGCAAAGAAATAAGATAAAATTATCACAAAAGGAAGTTTACAAAGTGTCTGCAGCTAAAGAGGCACTACTCAACTGACCCTTAACAATAAACTGGCATGAACAATCACATTAATAGATTATACAAGTCTACAAATCAAGAGCAAGTCTACTGATTCTTCTTTAGCTTGGAAGTAGAAGACTTGGGTCTCAAATCTTGACTAGAAGATCTAACAATGAAAAGAAGCGTTTCTACAAGCATTCCGCAAACTAATCCAAGGATTCCCCCAGCAGCACTCTGGAAATTTGCAAAGAAACATTGATTACAGTACTAATATATGAACAAAATAGAGCTTTATTGAAAGAGACGGTTGTGTGCGTGTGTAATTCTTTTTTGTGGGGTGCACCCACGGGTGCTGGGCAGGGAAAAGTACACAAAAAATTTAAAACAGACACTCAGAGTTACCATAGCAGGACTGTGGCCAAACAATGCTCTGAACGCAGCATATCCAACTAAGTAGCCAGTGAACATTGTAAGCACAACATGCAAACCTGGCAACATGTTAGGTTGATGTCAAATTCAGAAAATCCAAATTAGGACGCAGATTTTAAAAGCTGAAAAAATATTATTACACAAACCTAGGAACACTAATTTTGCATATTTGTGTGTGTGTGTGTGTGTGTTAGATAGAGAGCGAATAAGAAAGGAAGCTCATTTGTATTGAAATTGGCATCAACTAATTTAAATGATAATTAACAGGAAAAGTAAGGCAGCTACATTAGGTAACATCAACACATGAACCGGAAGAGCTAATATCAAAATTAAGAATATTTCACTGGTAAGAATCTTCTCACAAGTGAGTACGAACAATTCTAGAATTAGAAAACAAGCCAAGATTCTTGATAAGCAATAAAACAAAGAAAGGGGAGTGGCAAATATGCCTTATCATTGTCCCCAACACGAGTTGCAGATGTTACTTGCCCATTCCCTATTTTCGGTTATGATCTCTCTCAAATTTGATTAACTATCTCTGATAGATGATTCTTAAGTAACTAGTTAGTGCACACGTGCGTTGCACGTGGATTATTTCGAGTCATTATAATTTTTATTTACTACTTTTATAATAAAATATTGTTTGGTCAAATTATAGTTAAATGACCGTACTGAAATTTTAAGAATATAATGCTCATGTGTGTTGCATATAAACTTTTAAAATTAGTATAATAATTTGTAGTTTTTTTTAGGCATCTTACAAATATCAAAACCTATATTCTATTGTAGATCCGTAAACTGATGATTCAGTTACATAGTGGAGGTCAGACCAAATACAATCAATTAATTATCACAAAACAAATTAAAACAATCAATGATAACAATTCAAATGTATGACAAATAAATAATGATGCATAGATCTAAAATTCTTGAAAATTTTGGATGGCCTCAAACCAATAGTTTAACCCGCAAATTGGCTAATGAATAGTGAAATCTCCTTTTTCAAATTAAAATGCATCACGCATACATAACTTTAAAGAAACTGATTAAGTCCCCTTCTTCAAATTATATACCACGACCATACTAGTGAAAGTCAACCAAAGTTACTTAAACATCTCCACTAAAATGTTTGGTTGTAATTCATATTCGTAATAATTATAACACCATTTTTGTTATTGTTATTACTCTAAACAAACAATTTATTAGACTTTTTAACAGTAACCAAATTCTAATTATTCTTCTGGATGCTAATACACATGGTGTGTTTGTGTCTGATTTTTCTGTGAAAGTTCAATTTTTTTGGTATCATAAAATTTGGGATGAATTCGCAAAAAAAAAATAAAAAATTATAATAGATATTAGTGGAAGAACAATACCACAAAAAATAGAGATGCACCAAATTTTGAGATGCAGAGAGAATTGAATGCGTGGAGTAATGCATGCGAGAGCAGCAGAGAAAGACCGGGAAAAAGATGGAACATTGAGGGTTTCTGGAAGAGGTAAACAAGAGAAAAAAATAAGTTTATTTGGAGTGGGGGAAGATGAAGATGAAACGCCAGGGGAGAGAGAGAAGATTGGGAGGCATAGGTTTTTTTTTTTNTAAGAATATTTCACTGGTAAGAATCTTCTCACAAGTGAGTACGAACAATTCTAGAATTAGAAAACAAGCCAAGATTCTTGATAAGCAATAAAACAAAGAAAGGGGAGTGGCAAATATGCCTTATCATTGTCCCCAACACGAGTTGCAGATGTTACTTGCCCATTCCCTATTTTCGGTTATGATCTCTCTCAAATTTGATTAACTATCTCTGATAGATGATTCTTAAGTAACTAGTTAGTGCACACGTGCGTTGCACGTGGATTATTTCGAGTCATTATAATTTTTATTTACTACTTTTATAATAAAATATTGTTTGGTCAAATTATAGTTAAATGACCGTACTGAAATTTTAAGAATATAATGCTCATGTGTGTTGCATATAAACTTTTAAAATTAGTATAATAATTTGTAGTTTTTTTTAGGCATCTTACAAATATCAAAACCTATATTCTATTGTAGATCCGTAAACTGATGATTCAGTTACATAGTGGAGGTCAGACCAAATACAATCAATTAATTATCACAAAACAAATTAAAACAATCAATGATAACAATTCAAATGTATGACAAATAAATAATGATGCATAGATCTAAAATTCTTGAAAATTTTGGATGGCCTCAAACCAATAGTTTAACCCGCAAATTGGCTAATGAATAGTGAAATCTCCTTTTTCAAATTAAAATGCATCACGCATACATAACTTTAAAGAAACTGATTAAGTCCCCTTCTTCAAATTATATACCACGACCATACTAGTGAAAGTCAACCAAAGTTACTTAAACATCTCCACTAAAATGTTTGGTTGTAATTCATATTCGTAATAATTATAACACCATTTTTGTTATTGTTATTACTCTAAACAAACAATTTATTAGACTTTTTAACAGTAACCAAATTCTAATTATTCTTCTGGATGCTAATACACATGGTGTGTTTGTGTCTGATTTTTCTGTGAAAGTTCAATTTTTTTGGTATCATAAAATTTGGGATGAATTCGCAAAAAAAAAATAAAAAATTATAATAGATATTAGTGGAAGAACAATACCACAAAAAATAGAGATGCACCAAATTTTGAGATGCAGAGAGAATTGAATGCGTGGAGTAATGCATGCGAGAGCAGCAGAGAAAGACCGGGAAAAAGATGGAACATTGAGGGTTTCTGGAAGAGGTAAACAAGAGAAAAAAATAAGTTTATTTGGAGTGGGGGAAGATGAAGATGAAACGCCAGGGGAGAGAGAGAAGATTGGGAGGCATAGGTTTTTTTTTTTTGGGAACATGAGGAGGCTTAGGTTTATTTTGGCTTTAATGTTGAGGGATAAGGATGAGATAGTTGTAATTTTGGAAGATAAAAATAAAAAATAAAAAAATGTTTTTCAAATATGCTCACTTTTTAAAGTAGTATAGATTAGTCATTGTCACAACTTATAGGGAGGAAAAGTTTAAAATTGAAAAACATTGGTATCATCACTGCACAAGAAAGCTCATGGATAGCTGTTGCCCGAGAGAGACCCAAAAAAGATTCAGCAGACATACAGAAACTGGCACACCTGTGCACAATGTTTTTCCTCTTGCCAAGTGCCATTTTTTTATGTCTCAGAACTATAAGATACCTTAGAAGGCTATACTTCAGTTAACAAGAATGAGTGCAAAATATAGATTACAACCCAAGTGGACAATATTGATGCAAACTCACAACTTCTCTATTGAAGGCACAGTTGGCCAACGCATGGAAAAGTACATGAAGAATGGGGCCTTTGTCGAAACTGAGATGAAGGATGTGTTTGAAATGATCATTCTGATTTCAATTTGCCTATACGGGTTTACAAAGAGAAGTGGGGAGTACTCCGGCCAAAACGACCACCACAACCCCCCGTGGTCAACAAGAATTGGGAATCAGATGCGGGCGAATTTCCCGCCAATGGCTGAGATGTCTAGTCGACTCCCTCCCCCTTTGTGGGGGTCCGGACCCCCACAAATGAGTAGAAAAGGGAGGAGGAAAGAGGCCCCCGCGAACCGTTGTGAAAACAAAATTCTTCAGCAAAAACTAACGATTCCCTCATGTTTTTCCATCCATTCCACATTCTCTGCATAGTCTCTCAATTTCCAAAGATTCTACATACAAAATCCTATATGTGATATAACATCATTCACTGCAGCAGTTCCATGAATAGCCACTGCTATCTTCAGAGCCTTTGTCTTCCAAATGGACTTCCTGGGAAGAACTGTTTCTGTACAACATATAATTAATCATGCTCACAAGGGAGCTTAGCAGTCAATAACGTAAACACTACGAGTTTTCATTATCTCCCTGTAAACTCTCCCTACTTAAGCTCACGTTCCAGTCCAATAAAAAGTCGCAAGCATTAATGGATACACAACAACCAAATCAATAACTTGAAACCATACATGATTTACAAACATGACCCACGCATAACTTCACTCAACATGGCAGCAATTTATAAGAATGATCATGGTAAACTATTCTCTTAATTATTACATGATTTCAGAAGTCAATCTTTATGTGTAAGGTACAGACATTTTGAATCTCAAATGGAGGTAAAGGGTACAAACACAAAATATATTAAGTGGTAAAATTATATAAAAAAGAACTCCAATCAATTCAGATAAAAAAAAATCAAATAAAAATGACAGAAATTAATCAGATTCAAACAATTTTACAATAATTATCTCAAAATAAAGAAATTAAAAAAAAAAAAAGAATCACCATTGATGCATAAGTTTTGCTAGTCCATATAGTCCTAAAGCTCTTTCATTTAAAATTAACGATAAAAAAATTTAACGAGAAAATAAACAAACAAAACTCACCAAAACCTAGCTGATCCTTGTAAGCAGAGAAAGGCTCGTCCGCACTCTTTTTGGGAGTAATGTCCTTCACCAACTCCTCATACGCATTCCTCTCCGCAACCTCCGCTAGCTTCCTTAGCCGCGCCTTCAATTCCTCACTCTAAGAAATACCCAACAAATAAATAAGTAAATCAAACTTCAGAGAATAACAATTTCTCGGAAAACCCAACAAAGATTGAGCAAATTAAGATTCTTGGTACCTTCTCTCTGGGTTTGGGGCTGGAGAAGATGAAGTGGGATCCGGAGAGGAGGGCGACGATGTCGGGTCGCGTTGATAGGTTGGAATTGGACCAGAGGGAACGGAGGGATTTGTATGGTACGGAGGATTGGGACGAGAGCTCTGCAGCTGTTTGCTGAAGGTCTTGAGAGAGGTGAGGATTGGCCGAGGCTGAGGCGAGGAACGAGCGGATGGCTTCAGTATTGGAGATCATCAGACCTGCGGTGGTGGTTGTGGAATCTGATGAAGGGGCGGGGGCGGGAGCNAGGATTGGCCGAGGCTGAGGCGAGGAACGAGCGGATGGCTTCAGTATTGGAGATCATCAGACCTGCGGTGGTGGTGGTGGTGGTGGTCATGATCGCAGTTAGCGGATCTCAACAATGCCTTCACTATTTTGCGAGAGGCTAGTTTAATTACCAAAAGCTGCAAATTGTTTTATTTTTGTCCCTTTCCCCTTTTTTCTTTTTTCTTTTTTTTTTTTCGTTTTAGCAAAAACTTTTTTGTTATTCTTATTATAGTTTTGAGTTTGTAGTACATTGCCTTTATTTATTATTAATTACAAATTTATTACTATTTTTCTTTTATTTTTTTACTTTAACCGGCTATAATTTTACCTTTATCACATTTAACCATCTATAATTTCTCCTATTTCACATTTAACTATCTACAATTATATTTTTTAATTTCTTTCCAATTTCATATTTTTTCTAAGATTAATTATAAAATATTCCCTTCAATTTTGGGTAGTTTATCATTCACTTCTTTAATTTTTAATTTCAACAATAGCCTCCTTGAAGTTTAAATATTTTGTAATTAACTCTAACCATTAATTTTAAATCATAAAAAATGATGAAAGTTTGAAATGTAAAATTCATATGATCTCTATTTTGTTGTAAAAACATAATTACTACCAGAAAGTGTGTGCGTGTTGGGTGGAATCAGAGATAGAGGTGTACCCATCATAAACGAACACATGGCAAGATGACGAAAGTGCAACGAGCTGACATGTTTAGTTAGACTCACCCTCGAGTGGCAAAAACTATGGAAGAAGGTCGGCGCCACAGAGGGGACAAGGTACGTCCGCCTCATAGTGGAAATACAAAATGGGTTTGCACAAAAGGATGGGAGTGGCATCACAAGCGACTGGGAGGAATCCTGGTGTGACCTAGATAGTCCGCTCCCCACCCGCCATAGAAGTAAATGCATAGAGTAGGGATCACACGAACAACAAATGAAATATTCCTAACAAAACCCCATGTGAAACCTTCAAAGAAAGACCCTTAGGCATCGTTTGGATGGCGGTAATTTAGATTGGGAATGAGACTCTCACTCTTAAATCCTAGATTATCATGTTTAGAGAATCAATTATTGTAATTTAACCAGGGAATAAGAATTTCAAACTACAATCTTTGTGTCAATTAAGATCCTAATTTTTTTTTTGTCAATTAAACCCCTAAACTCTCTAATTGTGTCAATTGAACTCTTACGTCTGCCTTTGTTAGAATGTGTTACTCACGTGACTATATGATACAAAAAAATAAAAAGACTCAATTGAGACAATTAATGCAATAGTTAATCAAATAGCTCCATGTAATGATAGAGGTGCTGGAAATTCCAACTGTCTTCCAGGCCTCCCCAACATATTCTTGATACAAAGTTCAGGGGTTTAATTGACTTAAAAAAGTTCAGGGACTTAATTAAAACAAAGATCATAGTTTGAGGGTCATATGTATAATTTATTCTAACTATTTTGTGTCACATGAATGACACACTCTATTACTTTTCATTAGAAAATCTAAAGAAGGCAAACAGAATGACTCAATTGACATACTCAGAGAGTTCAAAGATTCAATTAACACAGAGAAAAAAAGTTTACGGGCTTAATTGACACAAATGCCATAATTTAAGGGTCATATATGTAGTTTACTCTATTTAAGGTCTCATCCTAAAACCAATCTTTTTTTTAAAATTAAATTATTTTCTAAAAGAATTTGGCAATGACATTAATTATCACACTAAATTATTGACAATAACCAAACACTAAATATGAAATTACTGTGATAATTGAAACACTGGTATCTCATTACTATGAATGAGATACTGATTCTTAATTAAGATTACTATCATTCAAATGTGCCCTTAACCATATGATGCCCACAAGCCTAAAGTTAACCAATGGCCACACCGTTGCACAACAAGCCCAAGAGATCAAGAGAAGAGATCTCTGCCTTGAGATAATTATATGATCCTCCCAAGGGAGAACTAAGCAATAGGCGCGAACAAGAGTGATTGTATGTAAGACTCCATGTATGTATATTAATCCATAATAGATTATCAAGTATGATGTTGGGTTTGTTGGGTTGTTATTATGAAATTCGTGCAAAAGAATTAATGTTGTAGGTGTAATTAGGACTATTAGATGACTTGCTATTTTTGGGATAATCTCTCTTAGGAAAAATTGAATAAGCGAAATTCTAAAAATACTTAGGTCAAAATGACATAAAAAATAAATCTGGGGGTTGAGAAACCTTAAGGTAGGTGAAACGGAGTGAATTAGAGGTTTGGAGATGTTTTAGGGCTTAAACGTAGAATTTGATCCAATACTAGTATTTTGGTCATAATGCTTTAGTCCAATATCTGATTTAGCTGATTTTTATGGTATTAGACGCTAGACTTCATAATTATATGATAGATAAACCATAGTTTTGATTTTTTATGTAATCATCATACCTATTATTTTATTAAATAAACACATGATTTTACATTCAAAATTACATGTTTTTTTATGAAAAATCCTAGATCTTGATTATAGGCAAATTTGATAAATCTTTTTATGATCTCTTTCATGTTTTGATTTGATTACTATTCTATTTTGAGAATTGTAGAACTATGAATTGTGGTATTTGCAGATTTTATGGAAAACGTTGACATGATCTATTATATAGGTGGTGTGATGAGCGGGAGTTGCATTCAACTGGATATTATAGAGTGTTTAGGTGAGTTTCTTACCTTGATGGAGTTTGAAGGTTTCCTATCACTTGGTGTGGAGTTGCTTGGGTCCTTGCGAGTGTTCAAGAATTTGCACTATTGACTCTCATGAACCTAGGTGAAGGGCTAGTGTATTATTTCTGGGAATTTTTGTCAATGTCGATGCGTTGGTATACTCGCTTCCTTAAAATTGTGTATCCTTGTGAGAATTGATTGGATGATTATGTGTGTGCGTGTGTGTAGACTAGGATATTATCGATATGTAAATTCACGTTAGTCAACATGTGTATATTATATATACATCTTATATTTGTCTATTGGTTTGAGAATCGGTTCTATTCATTTGTGAATTTTTTTATTTATACATTGAAATTTGAGATTATTATTAATTATCACATGTTTTATTTCAAGAGTTATATATTTATTTTATAAAGTGAGGCCAACCTGATGGGACATTTTCAGACACTCCCAGATGATGACACGTATACTCAGCGTCAATAGAGACACTTGCTCTAATACTGACACGTCTTCGTCGGTTTCCAAACCCCCCTGCCCCAAGAATGCTATTCACAGGGATCAAAGATCCCCAAACCACCATGGACCGACACGTATTCCTCAACAATTTGGGTATATCGGTCCTAGATCTTGCTAGTCCCTCGACATCAAGGGGTATCTATCGCGTCGGTGTTTCTGCACCTGCAGGGGCTATTGATGGACAGATCACTAGCCTAGGCAAGGCTAGATTAGCCATCATGACCTCATCTTACTCAAATGGTGTCAGGAGGCACAAGAAAACAGAAGGCTCAACCAAAGGGGAATGGACACGTGGCGTATTGTGTCAGATCAGAGACAAAAAGACTAGAATGCTCTTGCTGACACACGACTTGGAAAAATAAGTATTTAATGTACCTTTCCGTTAATGAGACAACATTTAATGCATGAGAGCTCGGAAGTGAAAGGTAATAAATGTCTCAAAGCTTGGGTATTTAATACACCCCCGCCGAGAGAAGATCATTAAACATTCGACAGACCGAGGAGAAAACATTAGTTGCTCGGGGTCCCGAGCAATAAAGAATAAGATCATTACTCATAGAAATTGGTGTGCACGCTGCCCACCCCCAATGATTACCTACTAGCTACACTGTCAGCAATGATAAATTTTTTAAGGTATAAATAGTCCTCACAAACACAGAAAAGGGGTACGCAACTAACCCTCTCTCAACCATCATACAGTATTTTCTTCTTCACCTCTCTCAAAGAATTGAATTGATCGTCGGAGGGTATACGCCGAAAAATACTCCGATGCCCTTTTATTTGTTCTAGGAACCTCCTTCAGTCTTCCAGGATCACTCAGGCGACTCATACCAATGATTGATTATCCACCTTCGACACTCATAACCTGTTCAACTAGCAAGATCAACCACCCAATTTCGGATACGTGTTCACCATAGAAGAGATCTATTTTAGTGTTTATATTGTGTACGATCTTGCACCCATAATCTGGCACCGTCTGTGAAAACACAAGTAGTTTTCCTAGTTTCTTCTCTAGAAAGAACAGTGACCATGGTAAATACTCGACAGAAAGGGAAAAGTCCCCAACAAAGAAGTCTCGAGTTACAAGCTCCTCGTCATGTTGGGGGAAGGGATCACGCTGATGACAACAGGAACGTTTCTATTCATTCAAGGGGGCATACTCCTCAAACCAGTATGGACATTAGATCAGGAGGATCTGCTCCCTTGGCTCGTCAACTAACGGAGGTGATTGAAGAAAAATTTGGGGATCGCCTACGACAGTTAGAACAAGATAATGTGAATGTCTTAAGCCGACGAAGGATTGGGGGACTCATTCCTTTCCCGCGGACGCCCCGTCCGAGAAGCAGAAACTGAGGACTTGAGGAATTATTTAAACAACAAAGTTAAGAGCTCCAGGGGTCCCGAAGCGCTTGAGAGCCGATGATCACCCCCTCGAGGGTCATTCCAGGAAGGCAAGGCCTTTGGCCTAGGATGACCTCCGGTGGGGACTGTCAAGGCGGGGGAAGGGAGATGAGTCCGAGGAGGATTCGACCCTTTTTACACGACGTTCGGAGAAGGAGAGCCCCGTCAATGACCTTGGAAACTTCAAAAGGCATCCTTCCGAGGTGGAGACTGATCTCAGAGCCCGGTTGGAATCCAGGAGAAGGGGCAAGGCCGTCTAGGATAATGCCGAAGATGAGGCCATGCAATTGCCTTTTACCAGGAATATCCGAGAGATGGAGGTACCAAAGAAGTTTGTCGTGCCAAGGTTTGAAACTTATGATGGGCGATCCAATCCCAAAGCTCACCTCAGATAATACAAACAAATGATGTCCCTGTATCATTCGGACCAACGACTCCTCTACCGTGTGTTCTCCATGAGTCTGGAAGATTCTGCGATGAAATGGTTTGAGACTCTTCCTCCCAACAGCATTGGGTCATGGAAGGAGTTGGCGAGACAGTTTCTAGCCCGATTCATTACGGGGAGCAAGCGGCCCAAAGACATTGGGTTATTACTGACGCTCAGGCGGAGGGAATAAGAAACCTTTTGCCAGTACACCACCCGGTACTGGAAAGGAGGTCAATGAGGTAGAGGGGTGTTCAGAGGTCATGGCAGCCGCATCTTTTAGGCTCGGCCTGATAGGGGATACGGACCTGTACCGATCCCTGACTAAGAAGACTCCCTCAGATATGGGTAAATTAATGGCCCAAATAAACAAATACTCCAGGATTGAGGATGAAATAGGGGGTAACAAAGGCAGAACTCTCCCACCAAGAAGAAAAGAGAGAGAAGCGGGGGACACCTCTCGAAAGGGGTTGGTACCCCCTCCAGGGGGTCATTTAAAGGTATTCACACTGTCTTCAAAGAACCCATTTACAAGTTACTCCATAAAATCAAACATGAGTCATTCTTCAAGTGGCCACCCAGGATGCAGAGCGATCCTTTCACCCGTGATCAAAAGGTCAAGTGTTCCTATCACCGGGATTTCGGCCATCGCACCAAAAATTATAGGGTATACAAGTCTTTCTTGGAAGGGGCTGGTCCAGGATGGTTACTTGAAAGAATACGTCGAACCCAAGTCAGAAGAGAGACGTGGTCCTGCCCCGGCTGTGGAACAAGATAATGTCATAGATGTGATCCATGTACGTCCACTAGATTGCCCGACATCCAAGGAGCTTGAGTCCGACCTTAAGAGGGTAGCCTTTACAAGAAAGGTCGTCGAGAGCGATGGGGGCCCGCCCAGCAAGAGGGCTAGAATTGACGAGCCGGGTATCACTTTCTCCGACGCAGACTTGGCAGGCGTGGTGACTCCCCATAACAACGCCCTAATCATAACTCTAAAGATCGGTAAGTTTGACGTCAAGAGGGTGTTGGTGGACTCCAGGAGTTCCTTGGAAGTGATGTACTCGGAGACTTTAAGGCGCATCAGCTTTAGCCTTAAGGACCTCACTAAGGTTAGGACACCCCTCGTCAGATTTAATGGCTCATTTGTCATGCCTATAGGCAAAATCACATTGTCAGTCGTCACGAGTCCCTTCACCATCAATATTGAGTTTGTCGTGATTGATACGGACTATCCCTATAATGTGATCATGAGGCAAACTTGATTGTATGCGTTGGGAACGGTGCACTCCACTTATCACCAGAAATTAAAATTTGCTACACCAGAAGGGATAATGGAGATCCGAGGGGACCAAGTGTTCGAGAAAAATTATTTTTACTCAGCTGTGAGAGCGAGGGTTTCCACCCAAGAGAAGGGACGCACCTCGAAAGAGATCCTGGAAAAATAGTAATCACAGTCCGGGCGTCTAGAAGTGGATGACCCTCGGACTGATCCAACAAACCGGTCGGTAAAAGACCTCCGAAAGGTATTCTTAGTGGATGGTGAAGAGATATATACTTCCTGATTGGAACCGCAATGCCTACAGCCGAACAGGAAGAGATGATCGACTTTTTGAGGCAAAATACGGACGTGTTCACTTGGAACGCAATGAAAATGAAAGGGGTGGACCCCGAAATAATCACGCATAAGCTACATGCTGACCCGACACATAAATCAATAAAGCAGAAGCCACGGTGCATGGCGCCACACCACGGCTGGGCGATGAACAAGGAAATCGATAAACTCCTTAAGGCCGATACCATCCGAGAGGTGTAGTTCCCAGAGTGGTTATCTAACACAGTTTGCACGAAGAAAAAGGAGGGAAATGGCGCGTCTGCGTAAACTTCACTGATTTGAACAAAGCGTGTCCCAAGGACGACTACCCTCTCCCAAAGGTGGACCAGTTGGTGGATACCACTGTCGGGTACCAGCGTATGGACTTCTTGGATGCCAGAACAATATATCATCAAATCCCTATCTATCCCCCGGATCAAGAAAAGACAACGTTTATCACCCCGATGAGGGTTTACTGTTACAAAGTCATGCCATTTGGGCTGAAGAACGCCGGAGCTACGTACCAAAGGCTAATGAATCGGATGTTCAAAAGACAAATCAGCAAAACACCATGGAAGTTTACATCGATGATATGTTGGTAAAAAGTAGAAGAAGTTGTGACCACCTGGTGGATTTGGCCGATACCTTCTCCACCCTCAGGGAGTATGGGTTGAAGCTAAATGCCGCAAAGTGTGTTTTCAAAGTCGAGTCAGGTAAATTTCTAGGATATCTGGTAAGTCAACGAGGAGTCAAAGCTAATCCGGATCAGATTCAAGCAATCTTGGACGTCTGGAGCCCTCGAACAGTCCGAGAAGTCCAGAAGCTCATAGAGATGTTGGCGGCACTCAACCGTTTCATCTTGCGCTCCTCGGACAAATGTAAACCCTTCTTTGGGGCCATCAAGGGAGCCAGGAAAAATACGTGGAGCCAAGAATGCGAAGATGCCCTGGCAAGAATCAAGGAATACCTCAGAATTCTCCCGACCCTATCCGTTCCTGTCCAGGGGGAAATGCTCTTCCTCTACTTATTCGTATCAGAATTTGCTGTCAGCGGGATACTCATTCGTGACCACGAGCACCACCAGAAAACTAGTTTATTACGTGAGCAAAGCGCTACTGGACGTGGAAACAAGATACCTACCCTTGGAGAAACTCGTTCTATCCCTGGTCACAACTGCAAGAAAACTGAGGCATTATTTTCAGGCACACCCGATTACTATCCTTACCGATCAGCCCTTGAAGGCCATTTTTAGAAAGACAGATCTCTCTGGAAGGATTTTCAAGTGGGCAGTGGAGTTAGGAGAACATGACATCCACTTCAAACCTCGAACTGCTATAAAGGGGCAGGTATTGGCAAATTTCATAGTAGAGTTTTTCGAGGGACCTCCCATCCCGGAAAGGCCACCCTCTCCTGGCATAACGTCCTCGAAGAATGATAAGGGACCTCCATGACTTCTATGCGTAGACGGTTCCTCCAACAGTAAGGGGTTCAGAATCGGTATCTTGCTAGTCTCCCTGGATGGAGTGGTCATTGAGCAAGCCGTTCGGCTGGGATTCAAAGCATCCAATAATGAAGTCGAGTACGAAGTTCTCATCTCAGGGCTTCGGTTAGCCGAGGCGGCAGGGGTTACAGACCTGGTCGTCCACTGCGATTCTATGTTGCTAGTCAACCAAGTTAACGGAGAGTTAGATACAAGGGACCCGAGGATGAAGGCTTACCATCATGAGGTGACAACTGTGATTCAAAAGTTCGAAAAGATTGAGGTCAGACAAATATCCCGAGATAAGAACGCGCATGCCGACGCCCTCGCCTACTCAGCCTCGGCACTGGATTCCTCTCGGTCGCACAGAATCACCATAGAGTATCTTTCCACTTCCAGTATAGATAAAGCTCTTGAGGCGATGGCCGTCCAGGAAGAACGGAGGCAGCCTAGCTGGACAGATCCTTTTCTCAGGTTCCTGGTAACAGGGGATCTCCTCGAGTGTTCGAAAGAAGCCAGGAAGATAAAGCTCAAAATCTCGAGATTTTGGATCTCTCCAGATCAGAAGTTGTACCGAAGGTCGTTCTTAGGGCCTTACCTACTATGCGTCCAGGAGGATAAGGTGGAAGACATCCTCTACGAAGTACACGAAGGAATATGTGGGGAGCACTCTGGGGGGCAATCCATGGCTCACCGCATCATGTCTCAGGGATATTGGTGGCCACGGATGCAGAGGGACGCGCAAGCATATGTCCAAAAATGTGACCAATGTCAGAGATTTGCCCCGGCAATCAAACAGCCTGCTGGGGACTTGCTTCCATTAACCAGCCCTTGGCCATTCGCCCAGTGGGGGCTCGATTTGGTTGGACCCTTGCCTAAGGTTCCTGGGAATAAGAGGTTCCTGATTGTAGCAATGGATTACTTCACCAAGTGGGTTGAAGTGGAGCCATTGACTCACATCCGCGACATAGACGCTAAAAAATTTGTTTGGGGAAACATAGTCGTTAGATTTAGGGTTCCCTGAGCGCTTGTATCAGACAATGAGACTCAATTCACAGGCCGACGCTTCAAATCCTTTTGCGAGTAACTCGGGATCCGTAATTTCTATTCTACCCCTGCATACCCCAAGCCAATGGGCAAATAGAATCTTCCAACAAAATGATCGTCAACAGGATCAAGAAGAGATTAGAAAAAGCAAAGGAAAGATGGGCGGATGAACTGTTGAACATTCTGTGGACATAAAGGACCACCCCTCGGACCTCGACAAGGGAGACCCCCTACTCCTTGGCTTACGGGATGGAGGCAGTCATACCTCTGAAAGTAGGACTCCCCACCATAAGGACTCAAGTCTTCGACACAAGTGGCAATGACCAACAACTTGGCCTGGATTTGGATTTGGCAGAGGAAAGAAGGGAAATGGCTGCCTTGAGAATGACTAAATATCAGGAGTGGATTTTCAGACTTCACCACAAAAGAGTCAAGACCTGAGAATTTCAAGTTGACGACCTGGTCCTCAGAAAGGTGACGGCCAATACCTGAGACTTAGCAGATGAGAAGATGGGACCTAACTGGGAAGGACCTTACAAAGTGGTGTCAGTATGGGGCTCCGGATCATATAGATTAGAGTGTGATAAATCTGAAAAAGTACTATTTTTGAGTATTCTCTTTCTCAGCACTGATTAATGGCAGTATCATCAAATGGTAGTATCACAAGAGCAAGGCCTTGGAGGCAGAGTTCAAGGACTCCTACCTCCGAAAGAAAAACAAGAGCAAGCCTCCTGAAAGGGAAAGGCCCTGGAGGCAAAGTTCAAGGACTCCCGCCTCCGAAAGAAAACCAAGAACAAGCCTCCTGAAAGGGTAAGACCCTGGAGGCAGGGTTCAAGGACTCCTACCTCCGAAAGAAAATTAGGAGCAAACCTCCTGGAAGGGTAAGGCCCTGGAGGCAGAGTTCAAGGACTCCTGTCTCTGAAAGAAAAACGGTGGCAAGCCTCTTGAAAGGGCAAGTCCATCAAGGCAGTTCGAGGAATACACCCTTGGGGAGGACACTACCCCGAGGGGGGGTACGACACAGCAATGATGAAGCTGAACCAATCGATCGGATCAGCCAGATTGCTCCCCGAGTATCCGAGCCATGGAGATATTACGTTACCACTGGTTATTACAGCATCAGTGTAAAAAAGATGATGAAATATATATGATGAAATGGTTTCAGTAGACAACGCAAGTACTCGAAAAATAAAAAGCAAACTATTCATTTCAAAAAAAAAGGGGCTTTGTGTCCCCGAGGGCTACAACGTTAAAAAAAAAAAGTACAGTTCAAAAAAAAAAGAAAAAAAAGAAGTTTCATCTGGCCTCGGGCATCTCTAACACGTCACTACAAGGAGAATCAATGCAGAAAGGGTGAGCAGCTTCGGAAACAGGTAAAGCCGAGGCAGAATCAGCAGCAGACAAGGTTTGAGAAATATTAGAATCGGGGGGCAGAAGGGGCTGGCTCAAGCTGGGCCTCATCTGATGGGATGAGAATTACCACCTCAGGTGGGTCTTCCAAAACTTGCATCGGCATTAGGGCCGCATCCTCAGCAGCAACCTCGGCCTCGGCCTGCGCCATCTCCACCGATGGCACGTAGTTGTGCATCTGGAAGAATGCGGAGTCTGAAAGCATGTCGGCGGCTCGGAGTGCCTCATCCCAGCCCTTTTTGAAGAACTCTTTATTATTCTCCTCGAGGGCGGGTAGTATGTCGTTGGCAAACTCCTCTCGGATTTGCTCTTTAGTCTTCCTATTTTTTGCTTTCGCCCTGATCCTGTCCAGCTCCTGGGTCAGAGCCAGGCAACTATCCTCTGACCCGAAAGCCCTATCCTCGGCCGCAGAGAGCCGCTGCGTCTACTGTGTGATCCTCCTCTCAGCATCGGCTAAGGCAGCACTTAGCTTTTCAGCGCCGATCTTCGCCAATTTGTTGTCCTTGAGGAGTTGCTCAATCTAAGTAGCCTGCCTCGCGAGGGTGGAGTCCTTGGCAGTCACGTCCTCCTTAGCACTAGTCAGGGCTCCTTCAGTCTCTTCCTTCTGTTCTTGGGTCTGTTGGAGGTCCATCCTGGCTGTATGATATCGCGCAACAATTACGAAAATTTGTTGGGTGGCCTGCGAAGGAAAGAACTTGGTCAATTATAGGAGATATGACAAGAAAACGTTGAAATAAAGATGAACTTACCACCAGGGAATTCTAAATGATGGAACGGAACAACGTGTTTGTTGTTCGCCCCCTATGAGCCTCCATGTCGGCCTCGAAATGGAGTCTCGCTCACTGCGTTGGCAACGTGGGGGTCCTGCAGAATAGAATCATTGACCCTGATCACTCGGTTCATATGATCAGTGGCCCGAGGATTTCACTCTGCAGCTTCTACCGTCTGCGAAGGAGGAGGTGGAGTCTATCTCTGATGTTGTTGCCACTGCTGTTGTTGCTATTGAGGTGAAGGGGGTAACCCACGGCCCCTCCCGCTTGGCTGTTGAGAGAAAGGGGCCCTGGATCCCCTTGCCCGGGCCGTCGTGCCTTTGCTTGGTCCTCCTCTCCTCCTCGACTTGAGGATCTCGGTCCCGTACTTGACCCCAACCAGCGGCCCTCAAAGGAGGGGTTAGTGCTAGTACCTATTGATGGGGCGCTACTGGTTGACCCCTGTCCTCTCCCGGTGGCAAGGGCCTGCCTCTGCCTCAAGAATCCCAGATCTATGCGGGGCGTGCGGGACATGGCTACCTCAAAGGCGTCCTCTGCGTCTAGAGATTGAAGGATGCGAAATTCAGGCCACGAATCTCTCCCAGAAGCCCCCACCTCGGTGTGTGAAGGAATCAAAGCCTCTCTGGCCCCGAACTCCTCAACTTCAAGTGCACCCTCTACTTCCTCCTCAGTAGCCCTGTTGGGGTCCTCCTCCAAGTTCTGCTCGGCCTCTTGTTACATTGTCTGATCCAAAAGTTCAGACCACTGCAAAAGATCGAAAGGCTGGGGGAGTTGTGAGAACTTTTTGTATCCCGCTGAGTAGTTCAGAAGAATATGAGCAGCCCGGCCGAACCCATCATCGCCAACAAATCTCCAAATAATGACGAGATTAGCAAAGTTCACCAAGGACCGAGGCTAAGGAGCAACTTCCCGGACGGAGACGTTTGCATAAGAAAGAAGGTTATTAACACTTCTAACAAATTTTAAGGACAAAAACAGTAGACTCGGAGAAGCCGACATACTTGTCGTTCTCCATTCAAAAGGGCACATCAGACCATTGTATTCGGGACCGGTCCCCCACTGCTAGGATCCACTGAAGATTAGAAGGTCATTCTTGTATCCTTTGTCCGAGTCAAGGAGGTGAGTTACAAGGTACATGGAGGGATCCCTGGCTTTGAGGTAGAAATTCTGCTGAGGCATGACCCTCAATAGGGAGTAGCAAAAAAGGATATCGTTGAGCCCAACGTTTATCCTGAGACGGTTGTTAAGCTCTAAGACCCCCATTATTATCCTAAATACGTTAAGGCAATACTGCCCCGAGAAGAGTTTGAAACGGGCGAGGAACTAGAGGAGTAGAGGAGGCAAGGGGAACCTAATTTCACCCTCTATGATTGCCTTGGTGAAAAAAGACATCTCATTCTCGGCCCCGAGAGTACGGTTATGCAAAACTGGGTCGTACTCATCTATACCTACATTTGGGGGAATGCGGTATCGGGCCCTAAACTTATTGATTAGCTCGTCTCCCTTCACTTTGTACTTCCCTGACATGGGGATCCTCGGTGACAGGGCGACATCGGGGCATCTCCAAAGAAGATAAAAACTAAAGATGAAGGAAAAATATTTTCTACGAAGATTCCCTAGGGGTTTCCTGGGGGTTGGTCACATAATGCCAACCAGCAACACCTCCGGTTATCGGGGAATAAAAAACAAACTCAGAAAGACGGAAAGAAGGAAGATATAAGGACTCACCAGAACGCGAACGAAGGTTTTTGAAGGGCTCAGAGTGGTTCCTTTCTCTAGAAGGTTCAGAAGCAAGAAGGTGTTTGCTGGTCTAAACTCCGGTGACGACTGACTGGTTGACGACGTGACTAAAGGGGTCTCTGGCGAAGTTTTCAAGCGAAAGTTATTTGAGTTCGAAATGGAAAAAGTATGGGAAAGAGAGAGAGAGCCCGTTGATATAATACTCATCCCCATCATTATGTACGAAGCACAAAGAGGCGCATTTAATGCGCACGACCTCCTAAGCAGCAGAAAATGGCTAAAAGTAATGATGGACTGGTTGGGGCAGTTGTAGGACCCTTCGTCTCCTTACAATGCGTGTCCTTGGCGTCAGAAGATCGAAGGCTGAGGGGTAGTTGATGAGACATTTTCAGACACTCCCAGATGAAGACATGTGTACTCAACGTCAATAGAGACACTTGCTCTAATACTGACACGTCTTTGTCGATTTCCAAACCCTCTGCCCTGAGGATGCTATTCATAGGGATCAAGGATCCCAAAACTACCATAGACCGACACGTATTCCTCGGCAGTTTGGGTATATCGGTCCTAGATCTTGCTAGTCTCTCGACACCGAGGGGTATCTATCGCATCGGCGTTTCTGCACCTGCAGGGGCTATTGATGGACAAATCACTAGCCTAGGCAAGACTAGACTATCCATTATGACCTCGTCTTACTCAAATGGTGTCAGGAGGCACAAGAAAGCAGAAGGCTCAACCAAAGGGGAATGGGCACGTGGCGTATTGTGTCAGTTCAGAGACAAAAAGACCAGAATGCCCTTGTTAACACACGACTTGGGAAAGCAAGTATTTAATGCACCTTTCCCTTGATGAGACAACATTTAATGCATGAGAGCTCGGAAGTGAAAGGTAATAAATGTCTGAAAACCTGGGCATTTAATACACCCCCGCCGAGAGAAGATCATTAAACGTTCGGCAGACCGAGGATAAAGCATTAGTTACTCAGGGTCCCGAGCAGTAAAGAATAAGATCATTACTCATAGAAATTGGTGTGCACGCTGCCCACCCCCAATGATTACCTACTAGCTACGCTGTCAGCAATGATGAGTTTTCAAGTTATAAATAGTCCTTACAAACACAGAAAAGGAGTATGCAACTAACCCTCTCTCAACCATCATATAGTGTTTTCTTCTTCTCCTTTCTCAAAGAACTGACTTGATCATCGGAGGGAATACACTGAAAAACACTCAGGCGATTCATACCAACGATTGATTATCCACCTTCGACCCTCACAACCTGTTCAACTAGCAAGATCAGCCACCCAATTTCGGACACGTGTTTACCACGGAAGAGATTTATTATAGTGTTTATATTGTGCAGGATCTTGCACCCACACAACCTATTTTCATATATTTTGTAAACCTCATTTAGGTGTGAGAAAGTTTTTCTATTGGACTTGTTTGCTCACTCTAATTTCTTACATTTTTTAAATGTTGGGTTTAAAGAAGATGCTAATTTAGGTGAGGATGATGACTATGAGTTGAAAGTGGATCAGGATGTGAATTCAGCTTTGGAGACATAGAGAGAGTTGTTCTACTGGTCTTTAGTTTATAAGTTTGTTGACGAGAACGGTATCTTTGCTTATTAGTTTATTTGGGATATTAATTATTTAAGATTTTAATTTATAATCAACAGTTTGCTAAACATTTTGAGGTTTTGGTTGTAACCTTAAGAATTTATTTAGGTTTCTTTTGGAATTTTAGTTTATTAGATGACAAATAATGTTTAGTTTGTTTTAAATTAATGTTATTTAGTATGGGGTGAATGATAGTTAGTTCATGACTGATCATGAAAATTGAGGTATATCATTGTCAGTCTCAAGTAGGACTCTAAAGGTTTAGTTTCTCCTAACAGACCTTCTAGTTTATGACTTGCTGCCCATTTGTTGTGCTTGATTATGATCCAAAAAAATTCCTAAGGTAGAAGAAGTTGATGTTATAGAGCAATATATGAGACGATGAGAAATGTGAATTAGTTGCTAAATGACCAAAATTATGTGTGAGTGCACAAGGTGCACCACATTTTGACCCTCTTGTGATCGCAACACCTACGATGACCTAATTGTGATTAATGTCCTATAAGACAACCTATTCTACCTTAATATATGTGTTATAAATATCTTTATCATTTATCTCTCCAACAAACACCGATATGTTTGATATAGACAATCCGATTGTTGTTAGAACATTTTTTTAACTCCACCTACTTAAGAAATCTTACTGTAATTTTACATTTTTAAGATATAACCTTTGCTTTAAAAATAGTTACTTTAATTATTTTGTTCAGTACCTTAGACTTTCTCAAAAATTATAGCTCGACTGCATAGTACCAAAATTTCGTACCATTTATCCTCACTGGGTCGAATAATTGTACTAACAAACTAGATTTTCCAATAAAACCCAAGGTTTCTGACCAAAAAAAAAACAAAAAACTCAAGTTAACTATCAAAAAAAAAAAAGAAATAAAACTCAAGCCTAGGCAGCTGATTACCAAATGAATTGGTGCCACCTAAGTACAGATAATCTTTCCCAACAACAAACAAATTACTGGAATTAAAAAAAAAATGAAAAGCGGAGATATTTAGCTTCATCAATTGCAAAATTAAATCTTCTTAATGAAATTTTATAGAATGGGTTACTGTGGCTCAATTGCCAGGGGATTCTTAGTTTCTTACTAAAAAATATCTCTCCAAAGATTCAATCTTGCGAGCTATGCAAGCCCATAACACCGTTTCAACTGTTCAATTTGGAAGTATGCTCCCTTCAATAATAGGCATTGGCTTATTGAATTTAGTAGATCTCAGCCTATACCCACTTTGGTGAGATATCCTAAAACTGATTACCTTTCTTCATCTGTTTGTATCCAATTTTTGTTGTGGTGATTGTTCTTGTTATCGGTTGAAAGATTGTTTTTCCCCCCCTCTTTTTTGTGGTTTCCTGGGTTACCCATCTTCTAGATTTGTTTGAAATTTATAGTTACACATTAGTTGTGATTGAAATTAAAGTGGTTTGAGTTTGTGGGTGTTGTTTTTTATGATCTACCAATCAATTTAATTGGTTTTTAGGGTTGGGTTTGCTGTCGTTTATGAATGTTGTCATTAGAGTTAAGGTTTTGTCTTCATTAGTTTTCTATTCTCAGCTTTGTGTATCTCTCTTGCTTTGGTAAGAAATATTGGGCGGTGGGTTCAATTGGTTATGGATTACAGTCGAGAAACCAGGTTTTCCAGTGGAGACGTTGTGCAGGTAATCACTGGAACCCCACGAAATGGTGGTGTTGAGAATTGGGTTCCGGGGTTGGCTGACCAGGCAGTCTGGGCAAGTGAGGAGGATTATCGGGTTTGGAATAGGGAGAATTCTGTTGATACTACCTCCAATTCGAATTATGATGGAAGGCAATCCCAAACAAGGTCTGGAAGCGAGCCACCCAACAAGAAATCGAGAAATGCCCAATCGGGGGATTTGGCGTCTACTAATAGATCGAAAGCAATAGGAAAGATGTTCTTTAAGACCAAACTATGCTGTAAATTCCGAGCAGGGACTTGCCCTTATATCACCAACTGCAATTTTGCTCATAGTATTGAAGAACTTCGAAGGCCTCCTCCTAATTGGCAAGAAATTGTGGCTGCTCATGAGGAAGAACTACCAGAGTCAATTGAGCTGAGGGAAGAGTTTCAGATTCCATCAGTTGGGTCTGATTTTGTCGGCGAGACTCAGAGGTCTTATAAAGGGCGACATTGCAAGAAGTTCTATACTGACGAGGGCTGTCCATATGGAGATAGCTGTGCTTTTCTTCATGATGAGCACTCCAGAACTCGGGAAAGTGTGGCAATAAGTTTGGGTCCGGGGCCAGGTGGTGGGCACGGTGGTGGTGGTGGTGGTGGTGGGAGTGGAACAACCCTGAAGCCTTCGAATTGGAAAACAAGGATTTGTAACAAATGGGAGTTGACAGGGTATTGTCCATTTGGAAGCAAATGCCATTTTGCTCACGGGGTTGAAGGTACGGTTTTCTAGTCCCCGTTCCATTTAAGCATTATCTTGATCTGTGTTGAGTAGGCCTTTAAGTTATAAAGAAAAATACATTATCTCTGTCGTGTTATTGTTTTTTCCCGTGTCTGAAATGCATTGTTGTAGTCATTTGACTGGCTTTAAGTTCCGTTTCCAAAAGTCAGGTCTGAGATAGTGAGATGTGATCATAATTGAATGCCACAATGTACCAAGTGATAGATGCCGTTGGACATGCGACTTATGCCTGGAGATGTATTATTTGAGGTGTTATACCTCTTAAACAGTTTGTTTTTCTTTTTCGGTTTAGTTGTTTGAACAAAAAAATAATAATAATAATAATAATCAAAAAATATGTGCCTCATTGGTCAAGCACTCCTTCTTGTTGTTTGTTGAATTCAGAGTGAAGCTTAAGCCGTATTTACTTTTTAGGCTTAAAAAGGTTGTCTTCTACTAAAACTCATGATTAATGAAGACAATTAATCTGTGGATACACTATAGTCTGTTTTTCTGAAGACCAATATAGGTGCATACAATCTGTGGTTTAGGTGTTTGAGAAACACATGTTCCTGATGTTCAAGCTGCATAAGGTTTCAAGCAAGTACGTGCCTTTCCTCAGGCCTTAGTAATTCAGAGCATAGATCTCATAGTTTTCAAATGATCTGGTTGGCATGGCTTTCAAGCCGTTGCACCATTGAGTAGGCACTTTCCTGATAAATGGTCCAACTTAGGTTGAATCTGGTTGGCATTACTTCTGTGTTCAATCTTGATCTCACATTTTTTTGATTTATTACTTTATCAGTTATTATTGAAAATCTCTCACAGAACTGCATCGTTTTGGTGGGGGGCTGGCAGAGGTGGAAGCTAAAGATTCTCCTACGCCTCTGGACCCAAAGCAGGGGGCAGTGCCTTCAAAAACTTCAGCTGATACGGCAGTTGCATCTATGACTTCAGTTCCTCATTCTGATGGCTATCCTAATGGGGTTCCATCACATAGGTTGTCCAATGCAATCCAGAAGGTAGGGCAGAGACCCCATCAGAAATGGAAGGGCCCAGACAAAATTAGTAAAATATATGGTGACTGGATTGACGACATTGAGTAGAATACATAAGTTCCTTCCTGCACACATTGAATCAAATTGGAGAACTTAACGTCCAGTGAAATAAGTTTTAGCGATTCCACTTGTAACAGAGGCGACTTTGTAGATTTAGGATTTGTATCGAGAGAAGCTGTTTTGGCTTTTGTTTTTAAGTTTTTGAACAAGATGTTGCCTTGTAGGGTCTGAGGCTGTGTACTGATGTAGGAACACCTCTCTTTTGCAGGTTTGGAATTTTTGTGGCTTCAGTTTTGCTTATGTAATCTTTTCTGTTTTATGAAATATAAGATCAACATGCCTCTTTTTATTTGTTGCGCTGGTTTTAATTTTGTTTTTTTTTTCATTGGCATTGTTTCTAATGCTTTATTTTTTATCTTTTTCCTGGAAATTCCATCCTGTGAGTTAGACTGTTTGCTCTGCATTTAAATCTAAGGGTCTGTTATGTGGAGACTCGAGTTATTTGTTGCTGATATTCTGCCATTGCTGCACTTCATTTCTTCGGTCTATCTCCCTGCCCTTGAATAATGCCCATCTCTCTATTTCCTCAAAGTGCTATTTTCTATTATGTGTAGAACTTAGATCAGATTGAATTTCTGAAGAAAACTAGATTATTCTTTGAAGTTTATTTGGTTTGTCTTACCTCCTTTAGGGAAAATGAAAAGCATATTCTTGAACTACTGTGACGCCCAATTCCGAAGGAAGCTCTTACCTAGTGCGGTCTTCGTAATTTCTTTCCAAGAATTGATTAGGTAGATAGGTAGTTGTTTCAATGAAGCCTCATTTCTGATCTTAGTTATCTTCCATGAGATCTTCTCTGGTCCCTTCGCCCCTGTGCTGCCACCGCATGTATCTTAACATCATACAAGAATCATATCTAAGTCTACTCCGATCGTCCTCTCGCAGCCACCTTCCCCCACTTTGCAGCCATTCTCCCTCCTCTAAAAAAAAAAAAATCGCAGAGTCCCTCCTCCTTCGCGCGGGGGCTTCTGGGGCCGCAATCACTACAAGGAAATTAGGTTTTTCCAGCATTTATTAGCAGACGATTATAGAAAATGCCGGTGTAGTGTTAATTAACCGGCTTTTTGTTTCAAACATCATCTTAAATACAAGCAATTGTTGGCGTCTCAAATAAATGCTAGTTGAATGCACACGACTTTCTTCTAATTCATAAAGGAATTCTCCAAATCACTAACACATTTCCCTCATCTCTCTTCACTGTCTCTCACTTTCTCACACTACAAACTGTAAAGAAAATGGACGAGGAAGAGGCCGACACACACAATCAAGTGAGGAGGAGCATAAAAAGAGATCCATATTCTAATTTCTCCCATGTCCTCATCACCGGTTCACCCCTCTCTCTCTCTCTCTCTCTATTAACTTTCTGTCTATGTTTTTCCTTACTAGTTTTGAAGTCGAAATCATACCGATCCCACTTATCTGTCATAATAGGAAAAAAATCGTAATTCAACTCCACTTGTTTACATACATAAGATCTCTTTCATAGGTATGAATAGGTTTGTTCATCTTTTATGTCTTTAATTGCAGAAAATTGATATATATTGTATCTAGTTTCACAATAATTTCGTCTCTGAGTGGATTGAGATTTTGACCAATTTTCATGATATATATTTTGTTTTCTCACATCTGACATTATTTTTCTTTGGAAATTGGTGATTTAACATGATGATATCGGGTGGAATGATAGTGTAAGTCAACTAATTAGACGTATTGATGTCTAAATATACCTCTTGTACTGGATATAATCTTTACTAGTGTTATTCCTCATGCACTCTCTTTTTTTCCCCTTAATATATTAATGATTGTGCTGATCTTTATGCTTAATCAGTGCCTCATGAATCTTGGATTATGCAGGATAAAGTATGAAGAAATGTTATTTGCTCAAACTTTTTTCTGCATTCTAATATTTTGTTAGTTCAAATCTCCTTAGGATTTGACATTTTTCGATTTCATTATTTCCTAACTGGATGCCAATGTTCGATGGGTTTAGAGCTGGTTTTGGTTGGGGGCCCTGACCTTGTTTCATGTTTTTTAAGCCATTTCGTGTAATGGACTCATCTCCGCAACTTAGAGGTAGATATGAAATAATGTCATCTCAATAAGAGCTTTTTGTTAGATCTATGCATTTGATGAATGCTTATGCAACAACCTTATTACGTTGAACTATTGTATTGACACTTCTAAGCCATGGACCATCTTATCCAAAGGGCTATTGTTCTTTTGTTTTATGTATTTGTAGAAGGTTTGTATTCAGGTAAACTTTAATTAATTTCTGGTTTTTGTGCATGTGTTCTGTTAACTTTGATGGTTTAATTGTGAGGATGTAGGTTGATGATGCTCCCATTGTAGTACCAGTAACAGAAACCATGAAGAAAGGTTTATTCTTTTTTGTGCCTCTAGAATCCTTATTTGCCATCCAAAGACTATCATTTCTTCTTGTGATTTATCATTACAATTTAGTTGAATTGAAATCGGTTTTTGGTTGAAATGCATTGAAATAAATGTTAATCTTTGACACATCTGACCGAACTAGACCTTAAAGATCGTGAGGTAATTCTCATTGATAAATATTAAATGAAGGTCAACCAATCCAAGAGAGTGAACATAAAAGAAACTACTTGCTGTTATATCTTTGATTTCCATTGATATTTAACCGATGTTATGCTTATTCGCCGGGTAAAGAGCCGGTGGATATTTACTGGTGTTTGCTTAATCACTAGGAGTTTTTCCGATGTTGATATAGGTGGCATTATATTCAAACCTCGATTGAACGCCAAAAAATATAATTCCAGGCGTTTATTTCACCTTTGTCATCAGGACCACTACTGGTCAATTGGCCATCCTCCTCTCTCTACAAATATTTCTGTTTCTTTCTAAATAAATAGTGTGGTTGTCTGAGTTGAGGTTTTGATCAATGTTGTTTGGGAGAGACAAAGTTGTGTCTGCTAATAGGTTCTCTCTGTTAAAGAGATGCAAAATCCCTAATCTTCCTCACAAGGACTCGCTCAATGACTCTGTTCCTGACCATAGATGAGAAACCAACTTGGCCACATCACCATACCATATTAAGCCACCACGTCCATTTACTGTGCTTACAAACACATTGCATACACTCCCTTTTTTTCTCATTCTAATGCTTCAAACCAGCCAACAATAACAAAAATCTAATGAACTAAATATCACATTCTTTCTCTATTTCATTCCTTTGGTCTTTCTCTCAACCGTCCACAAAAAGTACCGAGGCCGGATCAGACAATCTCCGGCCAACCTACAAAGTTTTTGCCTTCTTTTTCCGGCAATGTCGTTGGATCATGCCCAACACCCACCACCCCCACAATCTTACTCCTCCCCACCGGTGACCATAATCCTAACTGTCATTCTCCTGGTGTTTTTCTTCGTTGGTTTCTTCTCCATATACTTCTGCAGGTGTATCATGCAAAATATAATCTACACGTGGCATTTCCGACATAGCCCTTCTGGCACTCCCGTCGGTCCCGCAGGCTCTACCGTAGCTCGTGGACTTGATCCTTCAATCATACAGTCTTTTCCCACATTCCCATATTCCAGTGTTAAAGATTTTCGAAGGGAGAAGTATGGCTTAGAATGTGCCATTTGCTTGTGTGAGTTTGAAGACCATAATATTCTCCGACTTGTGACATCATGTTGCCATGTATTTCATGAAGAGTGTATTGATCTTTGGCTTGAATGTCATAAAACATGTCCGGTGTGTCGTATGAGCCTCGACGTTCCTGTAAAATCGCCTGAGAAGTCTCCGGTGTCTCGTAGCAGTACCATGCATGAGATAAACGAAAACCATTCATTAGAAGATACTTTTAGCATCGTGATCAACGATGATCGTGATGAAAACAAGAGAGCTGGCGATGTCAAGGGAGATATAGCGGCGGCTCCTAGCACGGCCGTCCACGTTGAAGGATACGATAAGGTTGAAAAGTTTTCGAGGTCACACTCGACCGGGCATTCGATAGCTAGGGTTAAAGAAGAAGAAAAAGAGGATAGATTTACATTACGAATACCAGAAAATGTGAAAGAAAAACTTATAAGGGGACATAATTGGACGAAAAGTTGTACCACTTTCGGAGAATACCAAAGCAAAATGTCCACCGGCAATGGTGGCTTCGGAGAGGTATCTGGATTATCGGTCGGAGACACGAACAATGTATAAGTTTTTTTTTTCTGTAATTATCTCTCTTCTTCCTAGGTTAGAATATACTAGATGTTTTCATTTTTGCAACTATTGATGATCCTACATTACTTGGGAACATGATTTAATGTTCCAAAGTTCTCAAAAAATGTGTTATAATCCATATTTCGATTAGATTCTAATGGGTTATATATTCGGGTAAAACCGCACATCTATACTATTAATAAATAGGAGAGAGTGGGTTTAGTTATTGATAGTTTATTATAATTCTATTATTAATATCTTCTTTTTTTTTTTTTCGTTTAACTACATATAACTGCTGATTTAATCCTATTTAACAACCTTAATTTATCTATTCTATTTCCTTTTACTTTCATACTATTTGCACACAGATACCGTGCGTGCACAACCCATAGTATAAGAACGGTTTTTTTCTTTTACTTATTTTCCTAATTTCAATTGCTTTTTATATCTATATAATAAAATAGCTTATAATTCAAATTTTAAAAGATAAACAAAATGATTTTTATTTTTTGTGGTTGACATCGCTTTAAATTTTATTTTAAAGTTAATCTAACGGCTAATGTTAACATCCTAAATTTAATAGAAAAAATAGACTCCTAAGAGTGTGTTTGAAGTGATTTTTTAAACTACTTTTAAAAATTATTTCTCATAAATACTTTAAAAAAAATAGTATTTGAAACCATCTTACCACTATCTCTATCACTACCACCGCCACCACTATCGTCGTCGTCGTCGCCGCCGCCACCACCACCATCGTCATCGCTGCCACCACCGTCACTATCACCACCACCACCACCACCATTGTCATCGTCGCCATTACCACCACTATCACTACCACCACCACCATTGTCTTCGCTGCCATCATCGCCAGCGCCACTATCACAATCACCACCACCACCATTGTTGTCGCCTCCACCACCCCCACCCCCAACACGGCCACTGTCGTCAGCACCACCCCCACCACTGCCACCACCCCCATCATCGTCGTCGCCGTCACCACCACCATCGCCACCGCCATCGCTACTGCCACCATCATCGCCACCGCCACCACTACTGTAGCCGCACCGCCACTACCACCATTGTCGTCTACCACCTCTCATCCCATTATAAACCAATATTTAAATTCTTTTATCTCTTTTTTATGTTTATGATTTGATTTTGAATATAAATACAAATATGTTTATTATATACCATTTTTTATTATTTTGTGTATTCGGGCACAGATAGTAACTAGAAATATTATAAAGTAACATTTGATTCCTTAATTCATGACTATCTTGTCAGATGAAGAACTAATTTATAGTCTTTATTTTTATTTTAAATTCGTTAAGGCTAATAGTAAAGTTTTTTGATGTATTACCATTTTCAACTACAATTATACAGTTAAAATCATGCAGGAAAATGTTCTTTGCAATAAACTTGAGTATTGGTATCGCGAAATCATGCATGAAAATGTTCTTTGCAGTAAACTTGAGTATTGCTATCGCGTTTGTTACTCTCTTGAAGTCAAGCAATGAGAGATTTATGTTTTATAAATTTTTTAGTTTTGACATGAATGACTTGTTTTGACCAAATCGGAGAGAAAATTAGTCAAACTGTGTATAAGTTAGCTTAAACACCCAAACTATAATATTAAATCTATCTATATTTATATCTATTTGTCTATCTATCTATACTACTATAAAATGTTAACAAAAGTGAAATTTTTTTGATTAACTATACTAACCTTAATAATCTAATTAATGCCCATTTTATTCTTTTAGACATGTGACTTTCAACTTTTTCCGAATGCCTATACATGTTAAAATCTATGTCCTTTAATTGACTTAAATATTTACATAAATTCTCATAATGCCCCTCACGTGCTGTTTTTTGTTAGTTTTTTAGACGATAATTAGTGCTATAGGGACAAAATTGGTCATGTGAAAGTTGGGGACTAAATTGACGAAATTAAAATTTTAAGGACGAAAGTTCCACAAATGATAAACCTCAAGGGTCAATGGTGCAATTTATCCAAATTTCCAATCTATATTCAATTCATTTATAATCGAGCTTAATCAAATTTGTGTCGAAATGGATTGTGTGTTAGTCTCATTTACCCCAAATTCCTATCAGCCTATTTAACTTGAAGGACTTGATGTGCACACTTATTTACCACCCGAATTTACTATTAACCACTAGAATCGTATTAGTGTGTTAAATTGGGTTTAAGAAACATCATTATTTCTTTGCATAGTTTTCATTTTCATATTGCAGACTTGTATATCACGTTGCCAATTCCAAAGGAGGCTGCAGCCATTATCCCAGTAGCTTGTGTGTGTGTGTGTGTGTGTTTTTTTTTTGGGGGGGGGGGGGGGGGGGTTTGGT
>CAUOFW020006168.1:3593292-3664132 GCA_963454935.2 Ilex paraguariensis | reverse complement strand
GGGGGGGGGGGGGGGGGGTGTGGTTTGGTTCCGGGTTGAGGTTGTTGGAGACAAAGCAATAGAAAATCTAAGAAATAGAGTGGGGACTTTTTTTTTTTTTTGAACTGTAGAGTGGAGACATGAATGTGGATGATTGGCAAGGGTTTGGAAATATGTACTTGTATAGAGGAAGCCGGTAGCTAGTCACATGGATTCCTCTGCAGAGTAGTCTCTGACAGATTGGACCACGGTTCAAGGTCCTCTGATCCATCCCCTTCACCAGGCAACACTACAGTTCTTCTAGTTTGTTTCCCCCTCTCATTTTGTTTCTCAAGAATATGTATACTTACATACACATATATATTTTTTTACATATATATATATACTAGAAGTCATACTTACACGGAATTGTGCATAAATTGCCAGAAGTAGAAAAATGTGGAAGTAAGAAGAGATTGACATTAGATGGTTAAATATAATTAGATAGGATATTTAGTTGGTTAAATGTAATTAGATAGGATATTTAGTTGGTTAAATATAATTAGATAGGATATTTAGTTGGTTAAATGTGGTCAAAAAAAATTATAGGTGATTGTAAGTGGTTCATTTATAAAGAAATAAAGAGTTATAGTGATATGCTATGAGAAGACTTTACGACAATCTATACAAGGATATTACAATCATTTTATGAATAGGCACCAAAACTCGCCCCTCCCTTAATTAATAGTAATGATATATTGCCCCCCAATGGTTACTTGCTTCATCCATGATGAATTTTTCCTTATTGCCTCTCTCTCATAGAAATGTGGTTACTATATATGTATCACCTATATTTGGGGATAACATCAAATCGAGCCCAAGCATAATCTAGACTGATTAAAATAAGAGTAAGATTGTTTACACCGTAAATCTTCTTCTTCTTTTGTTTTTTTTTAAAAATTTTGGTCCTAAAGATTAATGATAACAATCATTTACCCTGTCAATATGTATCGATGAAGATCAAATTCAACAACAGATGCATAAGGGGTTGGATGCAAGCTAGGGCTACTTTGGTTCACAAGGAAGTTATCCTAGTACAGCACATAATTTAACATATGGGACCAGTGATTAATAATTCCCAAAACAATCTTCATCATGAGACATGGATTTTTCTATATGGCACAAAGAAGTCTCTGGAATGCTCATTAATTGTGAATGGCTAAGACCCAGATAAGGTCTTTCCTTCCCACATTTTTCTGCTACAAACGACAATAAAAACCAAAGGAAAACATCCAATTGCCTTCACCCTCAATACAGGCGGGCATTTTTCTTGAAGACAATGTTATTTTGTACTCAATTCGAGGACCTAAGTTGAACACTAAATCTCTGTGACAATTGGCCTGTATTCAATACCAAAACTGAAGATTAGCGGTTGGCCTAATAGCCACCGTAGCCTGCTGTTGGACCGTTATGTTGTGGGTTCAAACTTTACCGCCCTCTCCTTAGTAAAAATTGAAAATAGAGACCAAAAAAAATATTACCAAAACTTACAGTTGTGGTAATTGAATTGATAATAAGTTATATTCAATAGCATCACTGTTAATTCGATAAGCACAATTTATTAGATCTATTCATTAATTAGGTTTCAAATTAGATCTAGAAAATATTATTATATAGTTCTTATATTTGAAAATGATTGAGTTAACTGTGGAAGTGTTCTCCCTCTATAGGTGATAATTTTGTATATTAAGATAAATTAACTTGACACGATACGAATTTGAAAATGACACAAATCCAAAATTAGATGCGACACAATCCAACTTGATATTCACCATATATACATCATTCCTCAATCCTCATCCACCAGCAATAATTCATAGTCTTTGATCCATAAACAAAATGAATGGCACCCAACCGAATGATAAAACATTTGAAACTTGGGCACTACAAAAATCTTGATGTGAGAATTCATCTAGAGATGCATTACAAGAAGGTACCATAAGCATCTAGTATTGAAGGTAGGAGAGCGGTAAGCCAGTCCTTTTTCACAGTGCCCAAAACACAAAAAGTTGAACGTGAAGAGTAGCTTTTGCACAGCTTGTTCTGTTGTTTTTATGCATATTTCTTTACGTATTTGGGTCCCCCACACCTCTTCGTTGCAGACACTATGGCAGTGTGTTTTGACAGCATCTACGAAAATTGGGAAGGGAAACAAAAGAAGAGCTCAGAGAGAGAGAGAGAGAGATCTAATCTAGATTCTAGAGGGTTAGAGGGTCAATATAAAGGCTAGTTAAGGGTAAGAATTGAGCACTTGGTGAACGTCAGAGGACAGAAAAGGTGTTGTGCTTTTCTGCTTCAAAGAGTGAGAGAAAAAGAAACGGGCTGCCCGCTGCTCTCTCTCTCTCTCTCCAAGTGCAAGCACTGGGATATTAGGTTTGGTCACTCTAATTTTCCATATATTATGCAGAGAAATGGCGTTGGAAACACTTTCTTCCAATGAACTCCTGAACTTCATCATTTATGACACAATCTCGGCGAACCCATATAGCTGCAATAACTCTTCAGAGACTAATTATCTGCTGCACAATGGTCTGAAACCTCAAGAATTAGGTTGTGGCTCAAATGGCTGTTCTTCAAACACCCAAGGGTGTGGTTCTGTTGGATTGGAAACCACCGAAAGGAGACGGAGTTTGGCGGTGCAAGGGAGGAAGAAGAGGAAGAGAAGGCCAAGAGCTTGCAAGAACAAGGAGGAAGCTGAGACCCAAAGGATGACACACATTACAGTGGAGCGAAATCGCAGGAAGCAGATGAATGAACATCTTGCTGTATTACGCTCTCTCATGCCTGAATCTTATGTCCCAAGGGTCCGTTTTTCTCCAATTTAAATACATTTTGTGTGTGTGTGTGTGCATGTCATGTATGGATATGGGTGTGTATATATCTATATATGTATTGTATATGCAATTATTTTGGGGAGGAGGGAGAGAGAGTATACAAAGCGTTGGTCATTACCCATTGTTTTTTTGGGGCCTGGGTGTCTCTTCTAATGAAGAAAACGTAGTTGTTCTCAGTTCTCAGTTCTCAGTGCACCTCAAGCTGCATTGTCTGTTTAAGGCTTAAGCTATGCATTATAATCATAATGTTCTGTTGCTTTTGACTATGTGACTCTTCAGTCGACCAAACAGTAGGAAAGAACACGTTTTCTCTTTTTTTATTCAGTGTAGTGTAAAATTACTCCAGTAATATTTATACACCAGCAACCCTGTGACTTAAGACATTTTGTAAATAAAAAAAATAAGTATTCATGGTACAATATTTATATTTAAATAATATTTTTTCTTCTTTTAATTAAGTAATATAAATTAAAATAAAATAATAAAAATAAGAGATAAGTAGGTGTAAATAAGTACCGTTGTCTAAAATTGAAAGTATATTAGCTGAGTTATTTGATGTTAGCAGTTGTGCATAAAAGATGATTTTTTTTGAGCTGAAAAAGAAATTTGAGTGAATTTTGTACCATTTGGTTAATGTTAAAAAAATTAAATCAATTTTGACCGTTGTATTTTTATAAATTAAAGATTCAATTTTCTAATTGTAATAATAAATAGATTAGTGAAAGTACTTTTATTGTCATAGTCAAATTGATCAGAATGGTTGCTTATGGTCAAACTAAATCCTGGTTTATTTCATATTTGGCTGTGAGAATAGGCTGTGCATTAGAATATGATCAGTGGAATGGGATGAGTTTCATGCCACTCCACATTATCATTTAATACTAAACTTGAGGTTTAATCTTTTAATCCTCTTGCATTTATCCTTATTAGTATAATAATTCTTGCATTATTATCATTTTATTCTTAACACTAAAGATGATTACGTGCAAGGTTTTATTTTAATTCGTGAATCTAAATTACGTGTTTGAAACAATTTTTCATATAGAAGAAAAAAGTGTACAGAAAGACCCTTATCTAATTACAAGATTTTGTTGTATAGGGTGACCAGGCCTCTACAGTAGGTGGTGCTATAGAATATGTGAAGGAGCTTGAGCACCACCTACAGTCCCTTGAAGCTCAGAAGTTTCTACTTCTACAAGGTGGAAGAACACTCAATGAAGCCGCCGCCGCCGTCTTGGCACCTCCATTTTCACAATTTTTTGTTTACCCTCAGTACATTTCCTCTCAAAACCCTAGCAAGTATACATCGAAGAGCAAAGCAGCCATGGCGGACATCCAGGTCACTATGATTGAAACCCATGCAAATATTCGAATTCTCTCGCAAAGAAGAGTGAGACAGCTCTCGAGAATGGTTGCTGGTTTTCACACCCTTTACCTCTCTATCCTTCATCTCAATGTCACCACCTTGGACCCACTGGTCCTCTACTCAATCAGTGCCAAGGTTCTCTTCTCTCTCTCTCTCTCTCTCTCTCTCTCTCTGTATATATATATATATACTTTCGTATTTCCTTTTTTCGTTTATTGAAAATATGACAAGTGCAAAGTGGCAGAAGCCCGTGTATTAGGTAGCCTTTTGTGTATTAATATTACGATCAATGGTCACAAACAAATTAAGGCATAAATCAAGGTTTCATAAGCATTTTTTTATAAAGTATTCAAAATTAATTTTTGGTATATGGTTACTGAAAAATCGTTTTTGAGTGCGATGGAATTATCCATATTTATATTTATATATAGCTAGCTGCTCATGGAAAGTATACAGAGAATGACTACACAATGCAACTAGCTATGCGCACATGCTACACGTAGCTTTCATCTCAGTTTTGCACATACCATTGAAAATAACCTATCTGATGAGGGTATTTTAGGCATTGCAATGCTTTTCGATTACTTTCAGCAGGGAATGAAGGGCAGAAAAGGGCTGGAGAATCTCATTCAATTGTCAACCTTACCTACCATGCATCATCCACACTGAATTGACGAAGGGACTCAGTTATATCCATATTGTGGGTCCTATTTAAATTTATGGTGATTAGTCGTCTACTACAATAAATTTAACTAGATCGGAATGCATTAAAATCTGAGGAAAGGATGGCTAATTAAATTTAGCATCTTTACTTGGAATTATAAAAAATATTCAAAGTTGTCCTCGTGTTGCATCCTTTTTAATTAAAAAAAAATTCGAAACGGTCCTTTGGGCTAAAATTTAAAAAATCTTTTGCAGGTGGAAGAAGGGTGCCTACTCAATTCAGCGGACGGCATAGCAGGTGCAGTTCACCACATACTAAGAATAATTGAGGAAGAAGCTAACCTATGTTGACCAAGCTTATATATACAGCTGTTTCGTACATTTGTAAACTTGTAGTGAAATCACCCCAAGACCCCCCCCCCCTTGTTTTCTGCACAAGATTTTTCTCTGTTTATGTTGAATTCGACCTATTTATTATTCATATTATTAAGTAATTCTATTTTCGGCTTGATTTCATGTTCATGTTAATGGATAAAATTAATATGTATTTTCTAATCGATATCATGTTCGTGTTTATATTGACTATGTATTTTACAACTGTATTGAAGGAAAATTAAAGAGGTATCACTCCTCGGAAAGTGGCTAACCGTTGCGCCTTCCCTTCCGCTTACATCATGCATGGTGCATGAGCACTTTCATAACTTATGGCTGCAGTCCGACTAACATTCTGTCATCCTAGTTTCAAAAAAATAAGAAAATATCACAAAATTCATATTAACTACATTCAATATAAATTCAAGACACATAAGAGCCCTAACCATATTTCAACGTGTGATCAATCCATAGAGATCGACAGAAATTAAATAGGCACTCAAAACAAGTATATTTTCAAGTATCATTGACCAATTCCTTAGAAATCTCGATTCATTTTAATATGAATAATAATTCAACCGATTTGATTGACTAGAATATAATAAATGCAAAACAAAAAAATATTAATAGGTCGAACTAGAGCATTTATATTTGATACATGAATTCAAATAGAATTGAAGAGAATTAAATGTGATACCCCCAAAATAAAGTTTAATTTGGATTCTAAACTCTAAATTTACTCCAATTTAGTAAATATGATGCTAGAATGACCAATTAAAGGAGCAAAAAATATGAAACAAATGATGTGATACTAACAAGTCGAGCAAATTTAAATTTTTAATGTGTAAAAAATGGATTAAAAATACCAACATATTAACGTCTGTATTTTTAGGCCTTTTATTTAGCCTGTGTAAAATTAGTATTTTCAATAATTATAATTAATTCATATCAAGTTAAGAGTTAATAAAATTTAAATAAATTTTAAAATATTATAATTGATCATAAATTATTAAATAAATGCCAAATAAACCAATTTTTAATTCTAACATCAATTTTTTTTTTTTTTTTTGTAATAATTTGTAATACGATACTATGCATGCTTATCCTTTTACCGACTGTGAGGTGACATCGGTAAAGGGAATCTGAGCAGCTATTCAATTTGTTTGTGTGTTTAGGTACTTTTGGTTGTATTTCCCAAGTGCGTTGATTCCTTCCTAGCATTCAGTTTTGTTTCTTTGTTTTGGATTTTAATCTGTCCTTCATCAAGGTTTTATGTCCTTTTGTGGTGTTGGACAGAGACATTGGACCCGTAAACAAACACACCAACCCGGCCGCCTGACCCGTGGGGTCGGTCATATACCTGTTTTTCAATTTCATAACTATCATGTGAATTGTGATGTCATTTTCTTGTGAATTTTGTTATCTAGACGAGGGTGTTTCCTCTCTTAGTTGTCGGTCCGTTCTTTCTATGGAAAGGCTTACTATCATTTGGTTCACACGTAATTCATAGGAGTTAAAAGGTTGTATGTGTGACTTCCACGGAGAGTAAGTTAAGAGGAGGGCTTGTTTGGATGGACTTTTGGGTGAGAGATTGGGTTGGTTTTACCAATCTAGTTCAAATCCTTTCAAATTCAAATCTTCACTTTTGAGTACATGCAATTAAAGATGAATTTAGTTCATATCCGTATTTGGTAAAAAATATATACACGTGCAAAACTCACGAATTTATCACCATTATCATCATACCTTAGTTATGTACATAACTATTTTACCCATCAATCAATTCAATCCAAACTCATGTTTGTTTAAGTCTTTTTTTTTTTTTTTGGTTAACTTACTAACTTCACATTTTTGGATTTTTTTTTTTTGTCTTCCCAACTTATGATATCAAACATCAATATTGATAAAAATTTATGTAATTGGAATAATCAAAATAAAACTTCTTTTTTTTTGTGAAACCTTATCATAGTTCAAAAATCAAAACATTCTTAGATAAAACAAAAATCTAAAAATTATCAAACATGTACCAAATATATCCAAATTTCAACACATCTAAGTTAAAAAAAAATGGATCGTTTAAAGTTGAAGACTCTAATTATGATATCAATCCAACAAAGAATACTCCACTAGATTCATACTCTCACAAATTGAAACAATTGTAAGCAATGTACATAAAAAAGAAAATGAACTAGTTTGGCATAAGGAAAAGGAATAAAAAAAAAGAGAGACAAAAACAAAAAAGGGGTATGTGCTTACCAGGCAAAGCAATTTCAATCCAAACATACAACGAGAGACACAACACTTGAAAATGAAATCAGACATTGCAATAGCAACTAAATTGCAAGACCTGCAACCCCAGGTTGAACAATAGCAACAAACCCACAACATTGAACACTTATCCAAAACACCTAAATAGCGAAAACCCACATCCAAAATCACTGTCCAGCATCAAATCCTTGAAGCATGAAACACAGTCCATCAAGAAGAACCCCAAAAAATGGTCCAAAAAATCTGTGGTAAAACTCAAAAATAGAACATAGAATCCGTAGTAAACACAAGCTACCAGAATGTGCATGTGGGTGTGGTTCTATTGGTCAACTAGGATTAATATATTCTCTAAATTCCAGTTTGAATGGCTACTGCTACAAAGAAGCTTGGACCTAATGATACATGAGTGGCGAGTAGTGAAAGAGATAGAGAAGAGTGCAGGCAAGAGAAAGGGTGAGGGAGAGGTTGACAGAAAGAGAATAAAAAGTGGAGAGAAAAGGGGAGTATTTTGGGGAGATGGGCTTGACAGTTGCACCATATTAGCAATGCCACCATGATAACACAAAACCATCGGCACAACCCCTTACCTACAGCCATTAAACAACAATTCGATTCCAACACTCCAGTGTACTTGCTGCTGGAGGATGTCCACCAAAGATGGCAATTATAAACAAACAGAACAAAGAGTTTACATAGGATATATGGTGAGTTTTAAAAGGGTCTGTTATGTCACTATACGTTCAGAATTTTCATGAGATGTTCACTACAATTGTCAAAAACCTCAACGGTAAACATAATTCATCCATTTTTCAATGGAAATGAATCAAGAGAAATTGACATTTTCATATTACTAAACTTAGATGTCTCTAATTTTTAGTTTACTTGACTTGCCACTTAGATAACATTCACATGTTCTTAGATTTCTTTGAGCAACCTGAGAGAGAGAGAGAAAGAATACAGTGGCGGTTGGCTTCAGCTTTGGTGAACCACTAGCCCCAACCCATCTCACAGACGGTGCAACAAAAAAAAAGAGAGGAAGAAAGCAGCCATTAAATGGGGTAAATGGGTCAAACCAGTTTGGCCCCTTCAAAACCCCCCTGGGTATACTGAAGCTAACGTTCAAGGGTTTAAGGTGCCGGCCGGTCAGATTCAAGCTGAGAACGCAGTCCAGCCTTCAATTTTTGCATCCAGACAAGTGTATACAAAAAGGATTGGACTATTGTTTCTCAAACCCCTTATATATCTGCCCAAACCTTCTAAACAAACAGGCCAAGGATGTTTAGCTCTTATTTTGAAAGGGTACTCCATCACAGGAAGGTAATCATTTGTTCTAATGTTATAGACAAAGAACTCGGTAGGATGACTCTCCTCCGGTGATGTGAAGGGATCAAAGGTTGTATGCGTGAGTTCCAAGAAGAATAAGTTAAGACAACTGGGAGAGCTTGTGGAAGAAAAAAATGATGCTTGTGTGAGCAAAAAGAATGTTTAGCTCCTATTTTGAAAGGGCACTCCATCACATGAAGGTAATCACTTGTTCTAAGGTTAAAGACAATGAACTCGTCCTCTAGTGAAGTGAAAGGATCATTCTCGAAAGTTAAGGGTCAAATGCTAATCAGGAAAATTGGCTTGCCACTAAGAGCCTCAATCTGAGTCCGCTAATCTTTTGTGGATGAATAAGTTATATAAGTGACAAGTGTTAAGTTATAAACTTTGAAATTATAAATTACGACATTTAGTTAAAATCAGTCCTCAAGCTTGCCCAACTTGGCCCGGCCCACCTAATAACCCGCCTTCCAATAATGGTCATGGGCCACAAGCTAAGCCATGGACCCTTTACACATCCGGCCCGTACTGCACACATCTTTGTCCGAAATAACATGATCCCAACAAATCCAATCCTCGGAAGTAGATGTCAAAAATGAGGCATCTAATGGGCCTAAAGTAATCCAGTGGCTGCTCAAAGGGGCCGAACACTTTTGGGTTTGAAGAAACAGCTGCCGACTCGCAATGATAAGTCCACCCTCTCTCACTGTTTTTAGGACTAGTCTACGTTACCCAAAAAAAAAAAAAATTGGTAACGTACCTTTATTTATTATATTTGTGAATATTTTTAGAAAAATTTGGAAGTCGGTCCCCCCTATATGGACTTATTTAGACTTAATTCTGTCAAAAAAATTTATTTGTTATGAAGTCTATTTTTTATCAATTTTACAATACTATTCTTTACCTATAGAAATGAAATAAAATTAAAAATTAAAAACTCCTAAATCTTAGAATTTTGATTAACATTAAAATATTTTCTCTCTCAAATCTATCTATATCTATATATATGTTAAGAGTTTGGCTAACATTAAAATTTTTCCTCTTATATATATATATATATATATATATATATATATATATATATATATATATATATATAACATTAAAAATAAAAAATAGTAACATTCAAATACAAAAAAAAGTTATCATTTGAACACAAAAAATAATGCAATTAAACACAAAAAAATAGTAACATTTAAACATAAAAAAATTGAAACATTCAACATTAATATTTTAAAAAAATAACAACAGTAACATGTTCGACAAAAATATTAACATGTGTAACAAAAATAGTAACATGTTTAACAAAAATTGTAACATACTTAACAAATAATTATTTCTTTTAAATTCAAACTCAAAAAATAGTACCAATCATATTCAAAAGAAAAAATTAGTAACATTGAATATTAATATTTAGGAAAATAATAATAGTAACATGTTCAACAAAAACAGTAACATGAACGATAACATAATAAAAAAAAATAGTAACATGAATTTGAATTTTAAATAGTAAATTTTTTTTTTTTGTATTTAAATGTTACTATTTTTTTAATATATATATATATATATATATATGAATATAGATAGATAAGAGAGAAAAAAAATTTTAATGTTAGTCAAACTCTTAACATACATATGGATACAGATAGATATGAGAGAAAAAAAAATTAACTTTCTTCCAAGGAAGAGTATTTTTGAGATAAAAAAAAAAAAGTGGACTTAAATCATTATATATAATTTTAAATATGAACTTAGTCCCTTATAAGTTTCGTTACAAAATTTATCTCCAAACAAGTACATCTAAGGGGCACTTCCAATTTTCACATATTTTTATCACTGTTATAGTACCAAAAAAATAGTTACAATAGTTATCACAACAATGATAAAATACTCACAGCAGTGATAAAAACATACATAAATGTGGAATTTTTTTGTACCAAAAAAACGTAGTAAAAATAGTTATCACAATAATAGTAAAAACATCTACAAATGTGATAAATCACCGATAAAAATGAAAAATATTTTAGTTGTAAAATGACACGTAAAAATAATAAAAACATTCATTAAAGTAATATATTTTAGAGGTAAAATACTAAAAAATTTTTTGTCAATATCAAACTCAAGTCCCTGCGTTTGTATTGTATTACAGGTGGCCATAGTGATGTTGTATTCTCTTTTGTTTTAATCATCGGATGTCAATTCAAATTCATGTCATGTATTTATTAATTTTCAATTAAAATTTTAGTTAATTTAACGACTTGTTCATTAATTGGAAAATGCTTGAATCGACCAAGCATAAACACAAAGCAAATTCTCGGGATATTATATAATTTTATTCTTTTTCAAAAAAAAACCCAGGTTCCTTAAACGAAAAATGGACTTAATCCCTTTTTTTAAAACCCCAGGATAACCTTTTTTATTCTTTCTCAAAAAAAAAACTCATTACTTCTTTCTGTTCGAATACTAGCTATTGTAATACAAACTGATTTAGAATATATGATCCTTGAAAAACAAGAGTAGCTACACTTACTCTTAACTTCTAAGAAAATCAAACGAATTTTTTTCTAAATTTGCAGGTATTCCTACAATACAATAATAGGAAATGAAAAAATAATTATTTTTATAATTTATTTTCTTTGTACCAAGATATTATTCTTATTTAACACTCACCTAATCTGTTTATAATTCGAGTTAGATGGTCATATCATTTCACATTATATCAAAAATTATCATCTTTTATTCTATTAGTCGATATTTTCTTAACCCTACTCATTATTAACCCCCTCGAAACTCCATAGGTGATCTATCGCCTTCAAAAACACAATCCTTTCGACTAACAACCACATGCTTTAAGGTCATGAACATTTTTTGTTAGATTCAAAGAACAAGTAGAAAGAAATAAATTGTTCATTGAAAATGAGCCCATATATTCATTTTTTAAATTCAAAACCCTTTGTCATGTCATTGAGCTTAGTCCACATTACTCATCAGTCGCACCTATACATTTTGTTGTGCTTTCTACTTTGTAATGTCATTAAACTTGGTCCACATTATTCGTCAATCACCTACAATTTTTTTTTGGTCAAGTGTTATTTCAGGGATGGTGACAATTAGGAAAAGTGACCATTAGATGAATCGCTAAACTTCATCAATCACCTAAACTTCATTGTTCAGGTCCACATTTGACTCTTGCAATATTGCCATTGTTTAGCTATATGTGCGCGAGTTGTTAATGATTGTATGTATACAACGTTGTAGTATAATCATAAATTTAAAAAATGCATAGTTGAATCCTTCACCGTTACAACCAAAAAAAAAAAGTTAAGTCATTGATCCAAGTTTATATAGACCTATTAAAGACTTTTCTATAAGTGGTCCATAAAAAAAAACCCCACCTAGAGTAGATATGAAATTAAAGAACCTAAATAACTCGGTTGAGAGCTCTCTAATTGGTTCAAGTGAAGGTCCACCGATAGGCCATGTCCCCTCTTGATCCCTCATTCCACTAATATGTTGTTATTGATTCATTCAAGCATTGACTCCCCCTATATTGAATGAGATATTACTCAAACAGTCTTCACAGAACAGGTGTTTAAATGTGGCCATAAATACCAGGAATTGAACAATTGAAAGTTTCTCATTGATTTCTCAACTTCCATCCCATACAATAAAAAATTACAAAGTCTACCGGCTTTAACATCAAAGATATTTTGGTCAATATGTGGACAGCCTTTTAGGGTTTTGACTTTAAGTCGGGAAGATGATAGACTATGACAAAGTCTACGAATTGAATGACACCGAAAACTCCAGTTGACATACCTTTCAGTTTAATGTGTTTTTATAATTTTTATGAGTCATTTTAACATAAAAAAAATATCACTTTTATGGGTAGTTAGAGGGTAACTTGTATTTTCAAGCACGGTACAACGTAAACCAACTGATTTGAGAAATGAAGATTTTAGAGAGAAAATAAAGAGTCAGAAGAGGAAAATAAAATTTAATATGAATGGTTTTGAGGGAAATGTTGGTGGTTGTTGAATGAGTATATTTAAGATTGTCTGATGGACTTATTGAAACCTGTCATATTTTATATTATAAATTTATCATTTTTGTATGTATTTTTATCATATTTATTCGTTACAAAAAATATTATTATATTTTGTAAGTATTTTTTACTATATTTGTGAATATTTTTATCACTATTGTGACAATTATTTTTATCATTTTTTTGGGTACCACAATAATAGTGAAAGTACCCACAAATATAATAAAAACAATCACATATGTGATAAATAATGATATGGTAACAAAAAAAAAAAATCAGTACCATAGTTAACTCCTTCAATTTGGGAGTGGGGGTGGGGGAGAGGAAGGAGGGGAAGTCAACTTTCTACATTTAAAACGTAAAGGATAACTACGTATTAAAGGAGGAAGAGTAATAAAAGTTGTTGTCTTTTCAGGTTAAATTATAATTTTTGGAGTGAAGTTACAATTCTAAAAGAATATAATTGGTTATAAAATAATATAATCGATCATAAAAATTACATAGTTTTTGTATGTCAAGTTATAACTAATTAAAGTTTATTATTCATGATCGATTTAAAAAATTTATAACTTCACATTTATAAGTTCTTGATTTCGTTCCTGTTTATTTAATAGTAATGTACAATTTTTTATTATTTATACTTAACATGATTCAATAGAATTATCGTAACTGTTATTACTAATTTTTTTTAGTGATACTATATCACTTAAACGCATAATTAAGTTAGTTTTTTGAATTCAATATACATTACGTTTTGAAAAATACAAAAAATACGTTGTTCTATTTTGTGGTGGTGTATAAAGAGTGTGATCCGAAATTTATCCTAATAATAATCATAATAATGGGGAGTAATTTGGATTATTCTTCAACCATATACATGTATGTCCAGACGATATTTACTTTAGAGGAGGGTCCCTAATTTATTACTTGGCATTTCCCAAAAGCCACTTGGCCTCTCCAATGCTGTGGAGGCAATGTTCTTTACATTTAGGGGATAGACCAGAATAATGAACCAAGACATATTTATTATATATATTTGGAGGGTAAAAGTTAAATTTCCCAAAAAAAAAAGAGACAAAACAAAAGGATCAAAGGGAGAATTAAGTATCGATTTAAGACAGTCTTGTAACAAACTATAATATTTTTAAACTTATTTATCAAATTATGATATTTTTTAAAAAACGAAAATACAACCCGACTTTTAATCTTTAGTCGGACAAGGATAAAAGACTATTTATTGTTTCAGTCAGATGCAAAAAACATGGTATTAAGCCTAATGAGTTCACTCTCAACAATGGGGTTAATAACACTGTTTTTTAAAAAGTATAATAATTTAATAAATAAATTTAAAAATATTATAGTTTAAATGTATCTGTTTTTAACTTCTGTACATGTCCTTGTGTGTTTATTGTTCTTTCTAGTAAAGCATATTTGGTTTGCTTTTTTTTCCTTTCTTTTCTGTTTTTAACTTTTGTTCTTTTCCTACTCAATCTCCGTCATTGAATATTATCTGATGGTGAAAAACTATGCCACACTATTTAAGATGAAAATTTGATTAAAAAAAAAATGGTAAGCATAACATTACCCAAAAATTAAACATAAAGACATCACTTTGATCATAGGGTAACGGATTAAACCCCAGTCATAATGACAATGAGGCAATTCTTTCTTGCCACCCAGGATAAATTTGAGTTCTTAACCATACTTAAGTGTGACAATCATATTATATTGATCGGGATATGAATTCAAACATATAGTTTTAACAAAATGGCAAACAAGACTCGAGTAACAAACTCATCATGTGAAATTCTCTAAAACTAAAATGACTCATTATTATACGAGTGATAACCAATTTAATAAATTAGTTAATGCTGGTTTAGGCGAGTTGCACAAGTTATGTGGATTACAAGATTCAAACCACGTACATAAGATTGATAGAGATATACTTTGCCGACAAATTGAGAAAGATATATAACAAAAAGAAAGTTAGACAGCTTCTACATATCATTATAATTATAAATGATATGTGATCTTTTTTGATATATATTTACTATTCTTGATAGAATGAATGGACCTTGAACTATTTATGGCATAAACACAAGCACCATGACCCATAATACGAAAATGATCGATATTGTTAAATATATAAGGTGGGGTGGGCCTGATACAAGCATCTAACACACACACACACACACACACATAAGGGTAAATTTCACTCACATCCCTTGGATTTGAGTCATATTGCATAGACACTCTGTCTAATTTTTGAAATATCACTGTACACCCTTGTAATTTATATACGTGTTTCACAAACTCCCCTTGCCGTCTATGCTGTTACTGTCACTGTTACGGGCAAGTAAACAACCTTATGATGTGAAGACTTGTACTCTTCAAATAGTGGGCAGTACCCTTTTGGTATTAATTTTGATTAAATTAAATGTTAATTGAATTAAATAGAATATTTCCTAAAACAAAGAATTATAGATAATGTTAATTTGATAAAATTGGATGTTAATTTTTAAAAAATAATATTAATTGATAAAACTAAATATTAATTTCGTAAAATTGAATGTTAATTTGTTACAACTGAAAGTTAATTTGGTATTAAATTAAAGAAATGATATAAATTTAGTGTGATTAAATGTTCAATTCATTCAATTGAATGTTAATTTTATAAAATTGAATGACTAATTGAATATAGATTTGATGAGACGAAATGTCATTTTGCTGAAATAAAGTAGTAATTTTATAAAATTTAAGATCAATTGTGTTAATTTGTTGAACTTTTGTATTAATTTGATGAAATTTAGTGTTGATTTAATAAAATCAAATTTTAAATTGAAAGCTAATTTGGCATTAATTTAATTAATTGAATATTAATTTGGTAGTAATTTGATGAAGTTTAATGTGGCTTTGATAAATTTGAATATTAATTTGGATTTAATTTTATAAAAATGAATATTAATTTGATGAATGTGAATATTAATTTCACAAAATTTGATGTTAATTTGATAAAGTTTACGGTTAATTTAGTGCTAATTTGGCAAAAATATTAATTTTGATGTTAATTTGACAAAATAAAATTTTAATTGGATAAAATTAAATATTAATTTGAAAAAACTAAATTTGAAGTAGGCAAAATTAAAGATCACGTTGTTGTTGATTTGATAAAATTGTATATTAATTTGATACAATTATGTTAAAAATAGTAATTTGTGAAATGAGCATTTAAACTCCCCCTGTAAAGAAAATTGGTGGCCATGGTTAGGTTAGGAAATAACATTGGGTAAAACTAAAAACAAAATAAAAATATTAGGGTTTCTTTGAATAACACCCTTGTAAAATGGGAGTTTTGGTAAGGATAATTATATAAAATCATGTTCTCTGTTAATTTTATTAATCGACCAAAACTGACAGGGATATATAGAGATATTTTAGAAAGTAAAGAGGGAGTCAATAAAAATGACTTAAATTGAAGGAGTGTTAGTGAAATTTACCTCAAAAGAAAAAAATGATGCCAAATGACAAAAAAAAAAAACATCAGTAGGTCAAGAAAACAATGGAGAACACTAGAAGAACTGGTGGGGGCAGACAGTACCATCTTGATATGCCAAAGTGGGTAAAAGTTGGTGAGCTGACAAAAGAATAACCAATCAACCTTGACTAATGGTATGTGGAGGCCCCCACATTGGAGAGAGAGAGAGGGAGAGCCATCAGCATGGTGTGGGCATTAAATAGGGTTTCTATGCTTTGTATATTCATCTGATAGAGCTAGTAACCTAACTGACATCATGGCTAAGGCAACTTGATCCATTTGATATTATTTCATTGTAAAGCAACAAGTGAAGGGTGCATATTAAAAGCATGCATGAATGAGAACAAAGGTTCGACATGGGGAAAAAGATGCGAATGGGCATTACACACCAAAAGAAAGTATCTAATCAACGCAACCCAGTATATAGTGAAATCCATTCACTCCACTCCTTTTTGACTCATATCTTTAGTGCTCTTACATGGCTACCACCACTACTATAAAACTCCACTTCATTATTCTTGCGGCTATGTTTCTGTGATTTAATCTAGTGTTTAAAATGTATTCAATTCATATACGACTTTTGTAGAATTATGCATAGTCGAGTTCATGTTGGTACTATTATCATATGTCTCCTTATATAGAGTATGTGTTATATACAAGTTGTATATATTCTTATACAATTGAATTTGTGTGAATCATTTTTTGAAATTTGTTTTAGTGATTACCCAGATTATGATCTTGATCCATTAGGGTAAATTCACATCTCGATTTTGGGTCGAGTTAACATGTGGTGTTAGAATTGTCAATTCTAATTGATGCCTAAATAACTTATGTGTTGTCAATCGTCAAAAATTTTAAAATTTTTGGCACATAATAAGCTTGCGACATTTCTTTTCCTATAGTCATTATTTATCGTTTGGGCTTTGTTCGATGTCCATCTCATTGGCAAGGCTGTAAAAATGCCAAAGCATTATGATTTTTATGATGTTATACTTATTTAGGCTCTCCCTCTCCTCGACTAACTATTTGCCTTTTGGTTAATCGGGTTTGGATGCATCAAAGCTTAAGTTGTAGACTTTTCAAAATTCGATAATCACCCACCCCTCTTTAAATGAGAAGCTTCACTCTTTAGAAGAGAGTTTTATCTCAGTAGAGACATAGAAGTGAAATTTCACGCTAAAAATCTCAATTACTGATCCCAACTTGATGGTTCAGACATTTTCTCTGCTCTACTTTTGTTGCTTCAAACTCGAATATTTATATGTTCGTTAAGGGACCAAGATTTTATGGTTTACGATAAGAAACCAAATATTGTTGTCTAATTAGTCTTAGAAAACCAAAAGGAAATGCTTTTGATGTTTAGATGTTCGAATAGGAAAAGAATTTTTTTTTTTAAAAAAAAAAAGAAAGTTTATGATAATATCAAGAAAAAGAAAAAAAGATGTCTGAACTTAATTTAATAAGAAAAATAATTGCTTCATTTTTTGTGATATTATCAGAGGACTTATGTGCACAATATCTATAATACAAAAAAAAGGGGTGTATGTAACTCAATGAATTGGTTCGTATGTAGTTATTGTATGGTATATTTAGATTTATTTTAATTTTTTTTTCTCAATTTGTTTTGGTGCTAGATTATTTATTATAAATTCAAGAAAGTTATAGTTGCAAAAGAAATGATTGGTCACAAAATACTATGCAATCAATCATAAAAATTATACTTTTTAAAGGTCAAATTACATCTTTAAATGTAAAATTGATCGATCATAAATAAAGTCAATTAGTTATAATTTCAATTTTAAAATATATGACTTTATCATTAAAAAGATAAGTTTTGTTACGATATCAATTTTTTTCCGATAGTAAATCAAAAATTTTACAAATTTTTCACTATGGGCCAGCTTGTCCTCAATATTTTGATCTCCATCCATCTTAGACAACAACTATCCACTCCCCATCGCAACCAACACAATTATCTTCACCTTAATCCACACACATTGTCATCACCACTTTCGTCAACATCATTTGCTTCTATACTCTACTTTTGTCGTTGCTATCATTTCTCTACCATTGTCATCGTCGTCACCCCACCATTGCTATCGCCATTTTTGTTCAAAACATCACTATCTTGCCATCACCACTATCTCCACCTCACCATCGCTCATTACCATGACCTTAATTATTTTGTCATTGTTGTCCTCATCTCCACTTCCACGTCAACAGCAAGTTAAATACTATGAACGATCAATATTCGATAACATGGAGGTAAATACTAAAAAGTTCCAAGTTCTCATTTAAAGCATCTTATTATTGATTTATTGTGGGATGAGAGATGTATGATACTCTCTCCGTTTTTAAATATCTGTCGTTTAAGATTTTTGCACAAGAATTAAGGAAGTTATTAAATAGCTCTATTGTGAGTAAAAAATAATTAAATAAGACTAAAATACTTTTATTCAATACATATTGAGAAAAAATGGAATATGAAAGACTGGAATATGAAAGACACTTAACTTATACTTAATTTATTAAGCACTTATTGAAAAACAGATATAAGGATAAATTTAGAAGAAAAAATATTAATTAAATTTTGATTTCATAAAACGACAGATATTGTAGAACAAAAAAAATTAGATAAACCGACGTATATTTAAAAACGGAATGAGTATGCTATAAGAATCCAAATCCCCGTAAAGACCTTCAATTGTGATGTGTTGGCACACTTCTATGAAGTGATGCGAGGAGTTTGAAAGGTAACCGACACGTGGCCCTATACATATCATCTAACTCGAATAAATTTTAAAAAGACAAGTTAGTCATGTGTTACGTGGCACTTTCTCTGTGGAAGTAGAACCAGAAAATCTGCCAAATAATCCACCTGTCCACTAGACAATTTCGGGTTGGGTGTTCTCGGATCTTCTTCTATATGGAGACTCTTTTGGAGCTTTTAAGCCATTGCTACAGCACAGATTTTTTTGCTACAAAGAAAGTTTCACAATGCCACTACGTAGTTTTTTAATGGCTTATCATTGCTTGTATAGTTGCATGGAATGGAAAGTAAATTTGGGTCGAAATGGCATGAGCTTTTCCTCTCACTGTTTTTTTTTTATAATGTTCAGAATTGCTCAGACTAATTTACATACATCTTGATTAATTTTCTCTCCGATCCTATCAAAAATAAGTCATTTACGATGAGACTAGAACATTAAACTATTAATAAATGATAGATTCCTCATGAACTGATTCAAAAAATTATCAAGATTTAAATTCAACATTTCTGAATTTATAATTCATTTCTGTTATCACTTAAATTAAGCATTGAAGTTCTCTCACGACCGATGTAAAGGATGGGTGTTAAAAATCAAAAGCAGGTGAAAAGAGAATGACCATCTTTCTCACGTTTTTTTAATCATTAGGCATGTAGATAGTGCATTGGTCTCCTTATTATTCCTAGGCAGTACCATGCTTACTGTAATCCTCAATAGGGTATCTCATCTAATTGCAGAGGCTCAGCATGCATTGACAAGTTTGCAATTTGTCTTGTTATTCCACATGATTGTTTCTTGAGTTTATAGAAGCAGTTGTCTGTGAAAATAAAATAAAAATTCATAAATTGGTAGAAATTATTTAACTCACTGATACTTCATTTAAAAAAACAAAATAGGTGAGTAATTACTCGCAAATTGCAATCATCATTGAATCATAATTTCTACATATAGAAGAATTCGATTTTGGGTAACATTTGTAAACCATGTAGACAACTTCAAATTTAGCACGTCTCTCTTGGGCACAACATCTATTCATGAAATATGAACGATAAGAAGATGGGGTCCCATATCCATTGGGTCAATGTCGGCCAAACTTTGATAAAATGCTTCTAATTGTTTTTTTTTTTGGTGGGTACATTTCTAAAAATTACCCTGTTTTATTAAGGTTATAACGAATGATTGTATCAATTAATTAATTGAATTTTTAACTATGATGTAATCTTAAAAAATGATCTTTCAAACTATCATATGATAAATCATACCTAATAAAACGTTGGTTGAAATTCAAATTAATTCATTTCTACTTACAATTCCTTTTGCTAAAGTGGCTTTGATAAATAGTGCTCCCACCAAATCCAATGATCACTACCATGATTGACAACGATCATGATCACGGCTATGAGCAACAAATGATCATGGTTATATATAGCACAATAAATGGCTAACTACCTAAACATGCCATTCATTTTCAAGAATCTGAACCGGTAACCAATAAATCTAGTCAATATCGAAGGTGAAGAACTCTCATCTAATATATATTGTTAATGTTAATTATTCTAACAAGAAAAATACATCCAAAAAACATGGAAACATATAGTATAAATACATCCAAAAGATATATGCGATTGATGTTAATATAAATATACTAGTTATTGTTTGTCCATGAAGGTACAGTGTAATAAAAAATAAAAAATAATAAACATATTTATATTCATATTCAAAATCAAATCACAAACATAGAGAAGAGATAAAGGAATTTAAGCATCGATTTATAGTGGGGGTGGGAGGTGGTGGGCAACAGTGGTGGTGGTAGGAGACGATGATGATTGTGGTGGGTGGCAATGACTGTGACAGCGACGGCAGCGATGGTGATAGTGGCGGCAAAGATTGCAGTGGCAGCGACGATGGTAGCGATGACGACAACGACGACGATGGTGGTAATCGTTGCGGTGGCGGTGGCGATGACAATGGGGGTGGTGGCGGTGATGGTAGTGAAGGGACTGGCAGCGATGGTGGCGGCAGTGATGGTGGTAGTAGAGGTGAAGGTGGTAAAGATAGTAGTAGGAGTGGTTTCAAACACTATTTTTTTTAAAGTATTTATAAAAAATAATTTTTAAAAGTACTTTTAAAAAGTTACTTCAAACACACCATTAGAGACCTATTTTTTTTTATTAAATTTAGGATGTTAGTATTAATCGTTAAATTAACTTTAAAATAAAATTTAAAACGATCTCAACCGCGAATAACAAAATTCATTTTATTTATTTTTTGAAATTTGAATTGTAAACTACTTTATTATGTATATAAACATATTACCATCAATCCTAATCACCATTATCCAATCCAATTCGAGGGTCAGAAATCACATATATCTCACACAGGATACTACAAATTTGGAGGGAGATAACCTCAATTTTCAAATACATATTTTTTTAGGTCTCTTATTAATATATGATAAGTGATCCGTCAAAAAACAAAATAAAAGAGTAATATAGAATCCACACATACCAAACACACCACTCTAACTAAGATTGATAATTGAATCGAACTACTTAAGTTAGACTCGTGCTCTTAACAAGTCAAGTTTGGATAATTTTTTAAACTAAATTTAAATTTACAAAACTCAACTCGTTTATAATATATAAATTAATCGAACTAGTCAAACTTAAGTCATTTTTTAAACAAATAAATCTTAAACATTTTTTTAAACTGGTTTAAAAAACTGTGCTCCATTAACAGATTTACTCCCACCCCCGAAAAACAATCCCCACATTTTAAAGCAAAATATAAATTATATCTCAAGGCGGCTGACCCAATTCATGCTTCCAAGAATCAAAAGACAACTTGCATCTCCCAGCCAATCAGCACCCAAAACGTTTCAATCCTGATAGATCCAACATGCTAAGAAGGCATCACCATTGGGACCCATTGGCCATCCCCACTGGAAAAAAATTTGCTAAAAATAGAAACCAAACCCCCACACTGTACAAAAACCATACAACCACTTAATTTCATTGCATATATCAACACAAACCACTGCTACAAGTGAGTAGTACATTATCATTCCATCCTAACCCCATACCACAAAACTGTATTTACATCACACTAAGCAACTAGTATGGCATTTTTTTTAATCCTTTTTTTTTTTGGCAGATATATTTTTGATATTTCAAAATAATAATAAGCTTATTTTTCCTGTCCTAACCCAACCCTTCTTAGAGCTTTCACATTGTCTTATTTCTTACACCTTTACCCTTCTACTTTATCACAATCTAGTGGCTGCATCTATATATTCACAGTAAACTATTAACACTGGCCTTTTTGGTAAAAGCACTAGTGTTTAAAACATAGCTAGTAGCTAGTTATCTATAACTATAAGTGGGGTACTATGGAATTCAGGTAAAGTTTAGGGATGCTAGTATTCTATGCTTAGTCCCATTGGGGCTCTGTGGGGAATACCCTTTCTTCGCTTGGCAGTTCTGTAATTAACCGAAGTTGGGGGAGGCGTTGACGGAGTGAAGCTCTGAACTTTGTAGTCTCTGTTACTGCTGTTGGGGCTCTTGCGCCGGCCATGGCTGCCGCCGCTGCTGCTGTATGAGTCCTCGGAGTCCGATGCCACCGTCGGCGTGTGTTTCTTCCCCGGCAATGCTTTCTTCTGCTTCTGGAAATTGTTTGATGTCCCAACAATCTGTACATTAACAAGAACAAATATTAATACCCTCATTAAAGCTATCATAATATAAAGAAATATCCAATTCAAAATCCCACAATTCAATCTCAAACTCAAAACAACATTGACTACTTACTAATCAAACCATAATCAACATAAAAAACCCATTTTGCACTGAACACACTAATGAAATTGGGTATTCATTGAACTGACCCACCACCCAATCTGAATTACATTGATCAATTTGAACATACCCAATTCAATAATATTAACATATAATCGAAGTAACGTCAATAGAAAACTTGCTGGTTTATTATTGGTTTGAAGGACATTGTAGTACCTTGCAACCGAGAGAGCAGAACTGGAAGGAGTCGAGGAGGCTACGCTCACAGACATCGCAGGTATTAGTGACCCCTTTACCGGGCCTTGGCTGTGGCCTCTCATTCAAGAAGACAACCTTTGCACTGTTGATAATGTAGGTCTGGACTGAACTGATGTCCAAATACTTCTGAATCTCAGAAACCCTAATCACATCATGGTACGATGACCTCCTTATCTATCCAAAAAAAACCAACACAATCAGCAACCGATAACCCATTACACAGAAATACATAAACAAGAAAAGTGAAAAATACGGCAAACCCAATGACATTTTACAGGTCAAACAATGTAACATAGAAGAAATACATAGTAAGGTGATGAGTTTCACACCAAGATTAGAGCAACTCCGTAAAACAACAAAGATATTTTGTAAGTCAACAGTGAAAAACAGAGAGAATATCAGGAAAGCTCATTAACTTTATCAGGTTACTCCCTATGAAGAAAGACTGGGGTTTAGAGAAAATTCAATTGCTAGAAAAACGAGATACCAATGAACAAAAACAGGATTTTTTTTGAAATAAACGATAGGAAATTTAATATTTGAACTATTTTAAAGACCCATTGGCTAAAAAAAGGTTGAAGCCAGAGTATCTTTATAATTCCATTAAAGGAAACTGAGAAGAAAAGCTGCAATTTGACATAAATGGCTTAAATCAGACGCTAAAATTGGAAGAAAACAGAGGAATCAATGACTTGGGTATAGAAAAACAAACCTGAATGGCTCGGTGGTCCTTGTGGTAGGCCAAACAGAGAGAACAGAGAGCGCCGTTCGTGCAATCCAAACAGTACATATTGCATTCGCTCTTATGTGAATCGGCATGTAACTTGCATTGAACAAAGAAGTGTTCCCTCAGAAGTGGCTTCAACCATGGAGGCCACCTATTGTCCTCCCCATCTGGTAATCCAGCTCCCTACAATATCAAAACAGAGTCAAAAACAGATCAAACCAAGAAACCCAGGAGAGAAAATAACAAGAAAACGTGAGGAAGAGAGATAAAGTTGAGGAAATATTTGCTTTCTTACCATTATACGTCTGTTCTTGGTCTTGATTTCACTGACAGTGGGTTCTCGATTATCGATCGCCAGTTTTGACACTCAATGTAACAGAGTGGTATACTTTGTTTTCAGTGTGTGTGTGTGTGTGAGAGAGAGAGAGAGAGAGAGTTGTAGATAGGCACTCAGAAAGTAGTAGAAAAGGAAGGGGGGTTTAGATGTAGAGGCGGTGAGGTAGAGAAAGCGGTACTTTGTAGGGGTGGAGGCTGAGTTTGAGAGAGAGAGAGATTGACGAGTGGGTCGTTCTTATCCGCTCAAATCAAAGTCATTGAGAAATCCGAACCTAGCTCCGCAGCAAAGCTAAGAGATACGTTTGGTGCAAGGAACCGACCTCCTTCTTTCCTTTTTTTTTTTTTTTAATTTCCTGTCGTTTTCATCAATGTTTCTTATTCTTATCATTATTTTTTAACTTTCAATAAAATGGAATAATATTTATATTGTTGATTCCTTTATTGTTTTATTCAATAATGGTAACTACCTTTTCAATTCTATAGAAGAATAAGAAGTGAGTTGCCATTTCATTCCTTGGCATATTTACCATCTCTCTTTACTATTTGCTTGGAGTTTGTGGGGTTTTTTTTTTTTTTTTGGTTCCTATAAGTTATTTTTATGAGAATTATATTTAAGATTTATTAGGGTGTTTGGTTGATAAGATTGTGTATATTTTATTCTCAAATCTTGTAATGTTGGAATCTTCATATACTAAGTTGCACTTTTTTTGTTTTAATAAGATTGATAAATATTAGATCGATATTGTAACATGGAGTGTATTCAGTTTTATAGGGAAAAATAGATAAATAAATTTAGAGATAAAGTGATTCGCCCAATTGAAAAATTGGGTTAATTCAGTGTACAAAATTTCTTACTCATTTGCATATATATTACTTAAAGGATTAGAAGAGTATAATTATTTTATTGGGCAGCATGTGTGCTCGTGATGTCTTATTGTCTAGGGTAGAATTAACCGATGAAAACTTGTTTTCTTACCCCTTTTAGTAAATTTCGAACTGTCGATCATCCTCGAGGTAGTCATAGTTGACCTGCATTCTAGGTCAACTCAGCATACATTGACCTATCTTATTTTCTGTGTTTTTATATAAATCATAACTTCTATCATCACTTGATATAAATTATGATCTGATTGGTATTAATTAATATATAAATGATGAGATTTTTCTGAAATGCTCCATGATGAAGACACGTGTCTTCGGTATTTACCAAAACACTGTTGCTATGATCAAGCACCATCGGCGCATAAAGGTCCTCGCTCCCGAGGTACCTCATATAGGATCATGCATTCAGTATGTTTTACAACCGACACATGGCCTCGGTCTGATATGGTACTTCGGTCGACATACCTCCCTCAGTTCCGAGATGAGCCTTTCCTCGGTGCCGAGATGTACCCTGTCCTGGACGTCTCCTCTACTCCAGGATAAGCTATTGAGTACAGGTCATTAGCCTAGGCTATTCATCATGACCTCATCTTACACAATTAGTGTCAGAACGTACAGGAATGCAGAGGTCACAGCCAATAAGAGATGGACGCGTGGCATATGATATCACATCGAAAACAGAGAAACCGCATGCCGTTTCTGACACGCGACTTGGGAAAGCAAACTATTAATTACACCCTTCCTTTGATGAGACCGCATTCAATGCGATAAGGCTCGGAAATGAAGGCAATAAATGCTCCTAATACAGAGCATTTATTGCATCCTCCCCGAGATGAGTACATTGTACCGTCGGCGTCCCGATAGCACAGCATTGATTGCTCGGGACCCCGAGCAGTTAAGAAGAGAAGACATTCCTCATCAGAATCAGTGCACACACTCCCTGTACCTAATGATCATCTACTGACCACACTGACAGCAATCATGAGCTTTTGAGGTATAAATATTCCTTGCAAAAGGCAAGACGGATATGCAACAACAAACTCTTTACTACAATACATTCTCAGTGTTTTCTCCTTCCTCTCTCTTTTTCAAAGACTGACTAGATCGTCGAAGGGGATACGCCGGAAAACACTCCGGCGCCCTTCTAACTTGTTCTTCTTTGTTCCAGGAACCTCTTTCAGCCTTACTGGATCGTTCTTCCGTTCCCAGGATCTCTCATTGCCGTTCCAGGTTACCACCGTACCTTGTAGGCTGTTCCAAGCAGCGTGTTTGGTCACTCAACCGGCTCACTCGAGTTCACCCAAGGGAGAGATCTGTTCTCGTTTTTTATATTGTGCAAGATCTTGCACGCACAATCTGGCCTAGTGGGTACCTCCTCCATAGAAAGTGTTCACTTATATGGCAGGGGGGAAGACGACTCTCTTCCGATGTGGGATTGTCTTAGGAAAGGGTCCTATTGGCGAAGAGAAGTAAAGGCTACTGGGGCTCGGTGTCGTCAGATCAGTCAGAATCTTTCAAGTGGAGGGATGAGATCCGTAGCGATTTCTATCCCTTGCAACAAAATAAGGAGAGAACTTGTGATTGGTAGGTTAAAGAGTCATGCATTGATACAATGTATTTTCATCTTTTTATAATTTAAACTTACACATATTTAAATCCCAATCTAAACATAATATAAGTATAATAAAATAAAATGATGATAAATCAATTATTTTTAGCAATGTGGATTGGATTAGATTGCTTACAATGTATTTACTTGAACCAAGCGCACCTTTACTCTTTGTAATATTCTAACGATTTTGCCTAAATCAAAAATTGTAAATGTCATTTTTTTTCTTTCAGTTTGCTCAATATTATCAAATTATTTTGTATTTCTATATATGATATATTCTTTTAATAAAAAAGTAAGTGTATCATCAAATTGTGTAATTAATGTATACACCAAAGATACTGAGTCATGGAAGATATAGATATTAGGGAAAATTACTAATAATACTTTTTCTCCTTAAACATCCATTAAGTCTTATTATTTTTATTTTATATCATTGAAGTCCTACTCTTGGTAATTTATTTGGATGAAGTCCTAAATTCCATAAATATTATATTTTGTTCTAATTTTATCATTCTCTTGACAAATATTGGGGATATAACATTGGCTTTTTCTTTTCGTATATATTCCGACTTCTTGTGTTTTAATTTATGTAATTGTCAATTTGCTAGTTTTATGTAAAAAAAATTAATTATTAATAATTTTTAGAATTATCATTATGAGATGCAACAGATAACTTTGAACCTTATGCGTTCTCGATGGAGAAAAGTTTCACAACAAGAACTCGAGTGCTTTGTAATTTTAGAATCACCATTGAAGTGAATATTATTACCTAAACAAAAATTAGGCATCCATGTGTCTTTAATAATAACTTTAATAAAAATTAAACATTATTTCTTAAAAGAATTAAGTAAATTAACTCATTAGAAGGGGATGACAATTGATCCAATATAAAAAAATATATAAAATTGAGTAAAATAATAGTTGATATATAACAATGATCTATTTCTTAACTCTAACAATTTTACAATAACCAAAAGGCGAGAATACAAGGGCAAAAAAGATTTCAATTTATGATCTCCACAAAAAAATACATTATCGTTATTGAGTAAGAGAACAAATAGTAATTGAAAAGTCTCACTGATAGTATGCCACTAGAATTGTGACATACCAGAAAAAATAAAAGGGTTTTGGTAATTAAAAGTTATCCTTAGAACATAAAAGCTTTAGGACTTAATTGAAATAAAACATTAAAAATAAGACTCCATTGATATAAAACAAAAATGATAAGATTTAATGGATATTTGTAGAAAAAAAAATACTTATTGACAATTTTTCCTGGACATTGTCTGTTAACATTTTCCAAAATACTATTCTAGTTTTTAAGTATTTTTTAAATAAGTATTTCTTTTATATTTTATATTTTTCCTTATTACATTGTTGTAATTTGACCCAAAACTACTTTTACCTAGTAATTTTATGACCAAATTTTTCTGTGTAAAGTCAGGGGCATAGGTCAATTTACGTTCACTTTGACTCATTTTTTCTCTGATTTGATCAAAGACATGTTATTCATTTCATGACTAAAAAATTAATGGCCCAACCTCAAGAAAATTATTAAATATCAAATGCAAAATGTCTAAGTTTACAATTCATCCATGTCTCCGCTTAGCTATCCAGGAGCTTAGCTATTTTTTATTTTTGTAGAACTGCATACACCAACAACATTATCTTTTTAGTCCATGCTGATCGACAGGCAATTAATTGTTAATCAAACATGTTTTCAGTTATAAACGTTGAAGTCAGGAATGCCCAAAAGGTATGAAGTCTGAACTTCAAGAACTTGATGGTTGTGGTGGTTGGGTGGGTAGCTGCTGTAGGGAATGGGTGGTGCGGGCGGTGGTGGTATTTGTGAGTTTGTGCATTGTGAACTGTTCATTGGGTGGTTGGAAGTTAGACCGACAGTGGTTCCATTAAATTGTCTAATTACATACCAGGATTGCCATGAAATTATTATTATTTTTTTTTTTGAACAAACAAAATTTAATTATTCAACGTATCTTTTTTCATTGTAAACTAAAAAACAACACACACAAATGTAAAATGATAATTTTTTTTTTTAACAGTCAAGAGTATTCATATTAGATTACATGCACCTCGGTTAATTTCTTTCACGATTCAATCAAAAATAAGTTATCTACGACGAGCCTAACATATTCATAACCTCACTAAAAAAAATTATTAAAATTTAAATTTAGTATTATGGATTAAAGAATATTGAGATGGTAAAATGATAAAGTTTCCATTTATGATTATAATTGACAAGAAAATCCAATCAAATCATAACCGCCAGAAGTACGAAATTTTGTCGAGTTGATGAATGGCCTGATGACAGGGCAATACACCACAGCCACTCTTTGAATAGATTGTTAACAGAAAAACCAACCAATTTGTTCCTAGTGCCCACCACATATTCTTAATCAATCATTCGGATAGGGGCTGCCCATAGTTTTTGTCAGGTTTATACAAGGTATTTAGGTTAGATTATTATAAAATTTATTTAATTTATACATAATTTTATAATGACATATTATTGTGTATACTTTATATTGACCATACTTCGGTCATACTATGTTGAATTTGTGTCAAACTATTTATTTAATAGGATTATCAGATTTATCTATTTATCCGTTAATTACTTTACACGACAACGACGTATCAAAATATTTAAAATTTGACCCCAAAAAAAAAAAAACTCAAACTCTTTAAAAATAATCTAAAATTTACTAGTTTTAGGACGATGTCAAGTCAAGAATGGACATAACAGTAATAAAAATTGGATCCAAATCCCATTTAATTAGTTTTTTCTTGAAAGAATATTTATTACTAATAACTGAGAGATTGAATTCTATATAATGAATCTTGCTTGAATTTATATTTTATAGTATCTGAACTATCAAAAATAAATAAAATAATATATTGAAAAGAATTTTATTCTCAGATGTTATGGTTGAGTAGTTTTGGTGGGTCGGGTTTTGTGAACTCAACCTTGGCGGATATCTATCTATCTATCAAGCCTAAGGGAAAAAGTTAATTTGATTGGGTAGCTTTAGTCATGAATTTCCATCTTCCTAATTTACATCCATCGTTTTTATATTTACTTGTCGAATGTTTAAGTCATTTAAGTTGTGTCATGCTAAAATTTCTTTAACCCACATAAGATTTGTATATTATAAACAAATCTAACGGATCAATCAAACGATACTGATTTGTGACCAAGGCAATGTGTTAAGAATTATGGGGCCTAGTTTAATCTATTAATGGAAAATATTATTGGTATCAAATGGGAATAATAAAGTAACATTCTGGTAATACTTTATTTTTTCTGTAATTTTCAGAAGGTGAGTAGTGTGGTCCAATACTCCACTCGGATTAGTGATTAGAGATCAAACCCAAAAGACAAATCAATGAACAAATTCAACCGTGGTTTTAAATGCTATAAGAAAAAAAGGGTAGCGATTGACTTGGAGGATCATGTCATTAATCATAACACAAGTACTGATTAAACACGAATAATGTTAAACTGATAAAAAAAAAAATCAAAAACAAGGATTAAATGATGTGATAATACGATAATGATGTTGTTGGCCTCGTTTTTACATATTTGAAATTTATTTATTTTTTAATTATGATAATACCACGTCACTTAGTTCATAACATTACTTTTAAAAAACTAACAACTAATCTGTTAGTTTGATTAGGTCATCTCTTATATTCTGGTTATGGACTCTTCCTAATTGAAATTGTAGTAAATTGCAAATCCAATTCTCTCTAATATATTCTCTTCAATTTTCTCCTTAGTGTGAATCATCCATTATTTTTCCATACAAAACCCACGATTTATAAGTGAGTTTATCGACCATGTATGATGAATGATTTCACTTTGAGTGAAATTATCACCAAAAGAAACATTGAAAAATCAATCTCTCTTAGTTTTCTTCTTGTAATATCCAAGACATGAGGCCTTTCTGTTTTCTCCTTAAATTTCACGTACCTCCAAATAACTTTCGGAGATATGACATGAACCTCATTGGATATCCCTTATTTTCTAGTATTATTCAATACAAAGTTGGAATTATTATAAATTACATAAAATTTTCAGAAAAACGACATAAACCTATTAGGGTATTGCTTAGCTTTTGGTTATGGTCTCTTCAATATTGGAATTATTGTAAACTACATATTGATACCCCTTTTAGATTTCTTTTTGTAACATCAAAGCCATTAATTTACATGTTGGAGTATTGTTTCTTTCTCCTAAATTCATTTACCTCAAATAATTTTATTTTTAGAACAAATTAAATAAACTTGCACATAAAAATGAAGAGAATGATGAGAAATGCACATACGCGATGAAGAGAGAGAATGTTAAGCACATAAAGAGGGCAAGCGATAAAGTTCATGGAGAATATAAACAGCATCATTTTAGCAAATATATTATTGTTGTTGCATATATCAATCACTTGCCCAAAAGAGTACTAGGACCCAATAATTGCATGAACTTTAATTTTATCCTAATATCTAATAATTACAAAAGGTTCGAGCATATCTAAATCCTTTATGGGCATATTAAAATATAAAATCATTGGCAATGAACAAATGATATATAAATAAAAATTTTAAGGATAATTCGTGTCTAGAAACACAACACAATTTAAAACAAAAAGATTGACTTTTCTCACGGCGGAGTGATCGGTGAGATGAGAGAGGATGGGATTGGATGGATTTATTGGAGAAAAATGTGTTGGGAATAAAATTTCAAAGAGATAGCTGATTTATTATATATATAAGTTTTCTCAAAGGGGACATATATACTTGGATTGGATTTAAATTCAATTTGAAAGCTTGATTTCAAATCCAATTTGAAAAATGGGTAGATACATTTGAGCATTTAATATTAAAAACTTTTAAAACCTAAAAATTCATCAAAAAAAATCGACCTAACTCAAATAACTAGATTCGAGATTTATATCAAAAAAATACACATAAATTGTAACTAGTTTGATCATATTTTTGTGTATATATAATTCAAATCAAATTACAATTAAATTGTACATTGGTTATTCAAACCTAATTATAAATATGAAATGGGATTGTTTATTAAAAATATAAACCCGTGTGCAGTTAGGCAAATGCATATTCAATTCAAAATTCAATCAGGTAACAAATTTAATTTTTGACAAATTATAGGAAAGAAAGAATAAATTAAATGGAAAAAAAGGAAAAAACATAAAGAATGGAAAAATTAAGGTGATTAGATTGAATCGCAAAGTTGTGATCATGACCAAAAGACTTTGAGTGGCATGTAAGTTTGAGGATCATGAGTTCATAAAAATGTTAGAAAGTGTCCAAAGTTAGACAAGACGTTTTGTCCAGGTAAGTAATATGTAATCTTATATCCAATCAATGACTTAGAGGGTCTGTTTGTTTAGATAAAAAAATAAAGAAAAGTGAAAAAAATAGAAAGTGATGTTAAAAAAACTAAAATAAGGTATTTGGTTAGCATAAAATAAAATATTTGGTTAGCATGAAATATATTTGGTTAGTATGAAAAAATAAAATAAAATATATTTTCATAAATGTATTTGGTTAGCATGAAAATTTTTTAAAAAAATGTTAAACAATTTTATTCTATTGTTTGAAAGAAAGGAAAATTACAATAATTTTTCTAATTATTTAAATTATTCTTAATTATTTTTGGTCTAAAGAAGAAAAAATTATTTTTTATTATTCAAAAAATTGGCTCTTAACCTAATTCAGGGACAAGTATCGACTCGAACCCTGATCTATAAACTAAATTATATGGTTAGCCTAATTTGTACAAAATTTTTTAAAATTAATAACTAATTGAATATTTTTTTTAAAAAAAATAAGGTTAAAATGGAAAGTTAAGTTATTAAACACAACTTTCTTTTTTTTTACTTTTGTTTTTTGTAAAAAAAAAAAAAAAGTTAATTAAATGTGAGAAAATTAAAGTAGGAAAAAAAATTATTTTTTCTATTATTTTCTATTTCATGCTAAACAAACAAATGTAAACTTTTAAAATTTTCTCTTTCTTATATTATCTTACTAAACAAACAAACGGACCAGAGTGAATTTTTTGGATATGGATATATGTAGTTTTTTTCCAATGCACTGTAGTAGCCTCATTTTTTTTTTGGCCTAATTTTAAAGAATTAACAAAATTCGAACTCATTTATCACTACAAGAATAAAAGTTTTTTGTGATAATTTTTTACGATGGTTGTGTTCGCCATCACAAAAGGCGTATTTGAGACAATTTTTTGCGACGGTTGTGTATATCGTCACAAAAAATATATTTGTATTAATATTTTGTTAATATTTGTGGTATCTATTTTTCCTGTCATAAATAGTGTCATAAACTCAAAAGAAATTTTTGTATTTGAAACATCTGTTTTTCCTGTCGCAAATAATATTTCATAAACTCAAAAGAATTTTTTATATTTATGGCAACTAATTTTTCCGTCGTATATAATATTTCACAAAACATTACAATGTTGTTTTAAATTAAAAAATAGTTTATAATTTAAAGAAAAAAAATTCTAAAAAAAATTTGTATTAGCCACAACTATTTTTTATATTACAAGTAATATTTTATAAAATTACGTAGTTTTACATCAAAAGACAATTTCTACTTCAAAGAAAAAAATTTAACTTTATAAAGTCAATTTTTTATATCAAAATTAGAGGTGTCAAAATATAACATGACTCGTTAACACGACATAAAATTAGTGGGTTTGAATCTTCCTTAAATCACATATTTAGTAAACGAATAGATTCGACACGATACGATTATAAAGGAATCAGATATTAGTAAAACCAATTAGAAGAAATTTATACGATATGACTTGTTTATATACCATTTACATAATTGAACAAGTCGTTCAAAGAAATATTATGTGGTCCTCTATTGATGTATATTCTAACTTCTTTTAGTTCTCTCTCTCTCTCTCTCTCTTTTATATATCATTTCAGTATATAGTAACAATAATTTTATGTTTTTTTAGATGTTATTGAAAGAGTAGATGGTTCGGGAAGGATGTTCAATTTTTTGCATTAATTTCTTGTACTTATGGATCATTATGTTTTGTAAAAACGCATATTTTACATTTTGTTTAACTTATGGAATTGATTTTTTTGATATGAAAAAATTGCTTTATTTTTAGAAATGTTAGTCATATTTATTTTTGTGTGTTATCTATATATTAAATTGGGGTAATTATACTAATACTAATGAATATTTGGTATAATAATAATTTTTACCTTATGAAAATTTTGTCTTCTTGAGGTCAAAGGTTCAAGTCTTTCCCCCCCTCCCCCTCTCAAAAATAGAAAATGGAAAATGGAAGTCTATATATATACAACATATATAACATTGATTACCAACGGTCCATAATAATTAAAAAAAAATTATTCTTATTATTTTTTTTTGTGGCAGCATTGTTGTCATCGTATATATATTTCATTTGACAGTCAAATATGGTATTTCAGACAACACATTTCTCACCGTGATAAAAGGAAAAATATCGAATTTTTTGTGATAACTTATTTATGACAGGATCTTGCTGCCGTAAATATTATTTGAGACAGACTGTTGTTGCCGTAAAATCTTTTTGAGACCAAACTTATTATGGCGAGACAATGACGCCACAAAAAAATATTTATAACGGCAAATAGACCTTTTATGAAAGTACTTTGCCGCTGTAAAAACCCTTTTTTTCTTGTAGTGTATTAATTGTATACATATGCATACTCAAAAAAGCTCCATACATAATAAGAGTCAATGGCACAGATCTAGTAATGTAATTAGGGATTTCACAAAAGAAAAATGGCTCGGTGGTTAGTGTTTTTCCCATATTTTTTCTCAACGTAAGGTCCAAGTTTTTCAAATTTTTAGGGGTGTTTTAGTAGCTGAGTGTGGCCTCTAGTAACTTAAAAGTCTCAAGTTCAACATTTCTCATATCCCTTAAGGATCAATCACCCTAGTTCCTCAAGGGACATGTTCTAAATATTTAAATTCGAGAAAATAGTCAACACGAATTTAAACATCATTTAGCACCAAAAAAAAAGAGTTGAAGTCTCACCCTCCCCATCCCCTCTAAATTGTAATCAATACCTAATTTTATAAGAGTATCAAAATTTAACAGCTTGTTTTCAAATGTCTTCATCTTTTTGACAAAACTTTAAAGTCGTATCTATGGTCTTCCATGGACCATTTCAAAAAAGATACAATCCTTCGGCTAAGTACAATTTCAGATAAAACTCCAATAAACAATCGTTTAAAAACTTAAAATGAAATCTAAATAGAAACATTAGGCCACAATTTGATTTTTGTCTAGATTCTAGAAGCAAAAAATAAAAAAACTATTCAAATAATTAAAACTTAAAAGTTTCATCACCATAGACTAACAAGTTAAGATTTATTATTGTGGGCAAATCATCAAAATCATAATAATTATGAGTAACTTTATTAGGATATACAAAAATTAATATAATTTGTTGATATAATACTAAATTAAGTAATATAATTTTAATAAAAAAATTCAACAATTTTAGTCTCTATAATTTTATTACATTATGTCATTGTCATATTAATATAAATTAAATTTTTAAGTCTTAATAACATTATTTAATAGTTATATAGACCACTCATTTGCAATTTTTTTCTTGAACGAGCAATGTTACATGAACTTAAAAATTAGACTTGATAATTAGAATCATTGATTTTATTATAGATTTTAGTATTTATTGAGACGCACTACCTATTCAATAATTAAGATTATTAAGTCTAATTCTTAATTCTATCCAACATTATTCTTTTTTGAACGCACGCATCCGCAATTCAAATCACCAATTCCAACACACCCAAAGAAAAAAAAAAAAAAAGGCGAAGGGTATGCATGTGGTTTGACTTTTGACGTCACAGCACTGTGGTCAAAACAGGGGCCTTAGAAACACGCGGCTGCGGCACACCAACTTTGACCAAAACCCCCCACCCAAACGACTGAGTTCTTTTGATAGCAGCGAATGCAATCCACTTTTTCTTACAGAATATTCTCTGTCCAATAACACAATGCCACGTCATGATTAAGACATATGTCTGTCAAGTTAAGTTAAATACTCAATTTATAAAACATAACAAATATCAAAATTAATTTAATATTCCCAGCAGAAAAAAAAAATTCAAACACAATTAATCAGTACGGAATTAAACTGAGTTTAGGTGAAATATTAACGGGTAGACTTGTTTAATAAACATATTGTGTTCAAGTGAGATATATCAACTTATTTATCTGTTTAAATAAAATTAATATAAAATTATATATATTAAATTAATATATACAATTTAATAATAATGAATCCAAAGTAGATCTGATCCAAAAAATTTTTTTTTTTTGTAGGGCGATCACTCTTTAGTTCTACACCCTCTGCAATATGTACTCGGCCCACTTCGGTCCTGGGTTTTTAGCCCTGTTTTAGGCCCAAGGCTGGTCTTCTTCTTGGAGGGCTTGCCTTTTCAAGACTTGAGGCCATTGGGTTCCCCTTTTCCTGGTCTCGACTCTCCACTTTAAAATGACTTTCAGAATAAGGGTGTCAATTTTAGCCAATAATACGAATCCGATAAGATACAAATCTTAAAAATTATACGATTAATTGATAGAAATAATAAGTAGTTCAAATTAAAGTTATACACGAATAACACAATTAATGAGTATTATAGATAGAAAAAATAGGTATTTAACGATTACTATAAACAGAAAATAAGTATTTTATAATTTTTAAAATAATATTATATGAATTGTTACAGAATTAAATATTTTTTTATTGATAAGAACATGACATATACCGAAAATGACAATTGAAATGGAACCTTAAGCCATTTTAAAGTGGACTCTTATCTTCTTTTTGAATTGGTTTCATTTCAGATTCATGTCAATTACACTCAAGACTACTAAATAGTCCGAGTTACTTGAGCTCAGCTCAATTTTACCTTGTTCAACCTCTTTTACATTATAAAATAATCTAAATTTGATTAGATTTCTTAAAAGAAAAAATTGAGAACGTATTTCATAACTAAAGTAGATTGGGATCGACTCGGCTCGGATACCTTTTTTGTTTAGAAATAATTGTAATTTTATTAGCAAACAAGCCCTATTCAAAATATGAACACTTCCAAATTTATTAACAAATAATTATAAAGCATATACACTTCTTTATTTATCTCTTCTCTACTAGATTATTGGAAAATTTGAACACCCATGGTTAGATTTTGGGATGTTTTTCTTGTGACATTGATCATTTCTAGGATTAAACATTACATTTTAAGGCCTACTTTTATTTAAAAAAAAAATTGCTAAAAATTTGAGCTCAAGTTGACTCAAATGCTCAAAGTAGTCTACCGAGTCAAGCTAGAGCACAAATCTAAGGTCAAACATTGAGCTCAACTTGAGCTTGTCCAATCACAATCAAACTTAATCTCAATCATACTCAATTTCAATGACTTTGACTCAATTAAAAAATGAAACCAAAATGTGAAATGCCAAAAATGGGTCTCTTCATACTTTACAACTTTTTCCATCTCTTGGGAAAAAATTGGAGGGTATTTTAAGTGCACTCATCAAATTTCCTCTCTCATTGTTGCTTCTCCCAAACAAAAAAGGAATGGTGCAAAAACGCACCACTGGACCAGCCAATTTTGAAAGTTACTTTAGTTGTGTGGTGCGTTGTGTCAGATTCTCAAATAAGATTCTAGTCAAAAGTGTTCATGTTCTGAAGACACTTCACTTCAAATCCATTTCATGTCAATGAATGGTTTAAGGATGTTGCTACAAACAAATCATCAATGATGGATTTAAGGGGATGGCAGTAGAAGCACCAAGAGCACTTTCGTAAACGAATTGAGTTATTCATGAATAGTTCAGGATTGACTTGAAATAAAAGTCATTAAAAATTAATATAAATTGAGCTTCACCTCAATCTCGATTTTGACCTCAACTTAACTAAAAAATAAAATTACTCGAGTTCGACTATAATTGTAAAGCTAGCTTATTAACCAAATGAGTAAAGCCCAAGCGAACTTAATTTTGTACATTAGACTCATGATTTTTATAATTAATCTGTTATATTACGTGACGATAATAATGTGGTGTACTCGTTATATTGAATAATTTTTCTTGTGTTGCGTTCTACACGTGATCGACAACGTTGATTCTTAGTGGGGACAACCCATTCTCTAATCCTGTGCTGACACATCGAATTATGGACTAGTTTTTGGACCCCCTTGGCCTCCTATAAATGGCGACCCTTTCGTTGTAAAAATCAAACACATTTTTATGGCTACCCATAAACTACTTAATATAGTAGTTTTTCCTGGTTCTATTGGGCGTTGCGATATGTTGCGCTACTGGGGCTCTTCGTATTGGCTACCCACTGGGGTCAAGAGAAACTGGTCCATTTGGCTCAACCAATACCCCTAGTCATTGTGAAGGTGTCGCACCAGCTCCAGTGGTGGCGGGGCGAAAAGTAGTGTTGGTACTTAACAAGATAATGTTAGCTCTAAAACTGATGTTGGAAGTGGTGGCGGTGGAGTTGGGGTCGGCTGCCAAAACCCGCGATGGCGTAGCCTATTCGATGAGGGTCAGCCGCCCTAGGGGTGGTGGCTATGGAGCTAAAGGTGAAACTGAACCAGGTATAGCTAGCTATGTATCTGAGTGGTGGTGCGGTCCATGGTGCCGGCAATTGATCTAGTGGAGACGGTGGTGCTGGATGTGGTGGCAATGTAGGTGGTGGAGAAAGTGATAATCAAGGCCTCAAGAAAGCTTTAAAATAAAAAAAGTAATCCGATTCTCATGTACCAAAAAGCAAACAATAAAAAGTATGGGGGAGGGGGGGATCAGAATCCTTCTCAATCAGATCTTAATAAATAGTTGTGACCAAAACTCGACCTAAAAATTTAACTCGAGCTTAGGGTTCTCGATTCGATTTTTGTATATGAACTCATATCATTTTCATGAAATTGTTTTCCCTTCAATGTGAATGTATCACATGTGGGGTTCCAATATTTATGGTAGACATTTAGATCCAGTGAACCTTACTCCTTTGTATACATTAACTTGTCTTATAATAAATATATAATGTTATAGGGTGGCTGGGTTTATTTTTCAGAGGCCAAAAACCCAAGAAATCGTTAAAAAAAAATTCATAAATACATACATATGTAAGGGAGTCACACCCAAAAAAAAAAAAAACCGGCTTTAATAGTCTGATATAATAATTACAAATTGAAAGTATATCAAAAAAAAAAATTGAAATGACAGCATTTCATGAGACCGTAAATCCAATTTCGTGCCATCCGCCATGGTTATTGCTTCCACTTTATTTATCTGTCCCGTCGAAGATGATCATGGATTTTTGTTATTCAAAACTATACACAGGAGAAGTTATTTGATTTTCAGGCCTATATATAGTACAACTTGCATTATTCTTTGATCTTCTATGCTTCCATGGAATCCTTCATCTCCTTACCCATTTTTTCTGAGAAGTTTCTGTAAATTTTCTGTAAACATCAACACTACTGGACTTTGTGCCCATGAAGACGAAGACGACTCGCCGCCGGGAGTGTTCTCAACATCATCAATATGGGATCGGCCTTTGATCATGTCAACCTCTCCATCATCGTTCAATATCACCATGTTGCATGGAACTTTCTCAGCATAGTATTCTATGTCCTTTCTGTCATGGTGCCTGTTACAGCCCATCCTAATACATAAGTGTCTGTTCATAACGATAATAACATTGGGATGGTGATGATGATGATGATGTTTAGTATAAAAAACAGTAGATTTTAATTTTAGGGTTAATTTCAAAATATCCCTACAATTTTAGGTCATGTTGTAATCAATTTCCTTTGATTTTAATTTCAACAAATTGCCACTTCAAAGTTTAAATATGCTTCAATTAACCCAAGCCGTTAATTTTGACGGTAAAAAATTAAGGAAGTCAGTTATATGCAAGTCATATAATCTCAAATAAAAATACAAAAAAAAATCTGATATCCTAGAAAAATTAAAAATAAATAAATATTTTAGAAAAAGGCCATAAATATTGTCTTTCGTGAAGGTGATCTTGTGATCTTGGTAGTTATGATGCCGCAAGAGGAAAGAGGGGGTTTCGGCGACAGGGAAGAGGGATTTGTTGAAAAGGAAAAGGAAAAGGGGAGGAGGTTTGGCGCCGGGAATAGGAATGTGCAAGTATTGGAGTGGATTGGAGGGTGTTATACACAAGGAAACAAAAATTTATATAGGTAATTTTGTCTTTTCAACAAATATGAGATTATGTGACTTGTATATGACTGACTTCCGTTATTTTTCACTATCAAAATTAACGACTTGGGCTAATTGAACCATATTCAAACTTTGAGGGGATAATTATTTGAAATTAAGACCAGAAAGAGTTGATTGCAATATCACCCAAAGTTAGAGGAGACATTTTGTAATTAACCATTATTTTAGGAGTGCATATAAACCGAGTTCTTCATAAATTGTTGAAAATGGTTCGCATAGAAGTTTGTTTATATAGTCTTTACTTTGAGCTCGACTCGTTTAATAAGTGAATTTTAGAATTGACTACAAAACTTTTGAAGCTCCTCACCAACTTAATTTGTGGATGAACAACCTGATTCCCAAAAAAAAAAATNACTTGCATTATTCTTTGATCTTCTATGCTTCCATGGAATCCTTCATCTCCTTACCCATTTTTTCTGAGAAGTTTCTGTAAATTTTCTGTAAACATCAACACTACTGGACTTTGTGCCCATGAAGACGAAGACGACTCGCCGCCGGGAGTGTTCTCAACATCATCAATATGGGATCGGCCTTTGATCATGTCAACCTCTCCATCATCGTTCAATATCACCATGTTGCATGGAACTTTCTCAGCATAGTATTCTATGTCCTTTCTGTCATGGTGCCTGTTACAGCCCATCCTAATACATAAGTGTCTGTTCATAACGATAATAACATTGGGATGGTGATGATGATGATGATGTTTAGTATAAAAAACAGTAGATTTTAATTTTAGGGTTAATTTCAAAATATCCCTACAATTTTAGGTCATGTTGTAATCAATTTCCTTTGATTTTAATTTCAACAAATTGCCACTTCAAAGTTTAAATATGCTTCAATTAACCCAAGCCGTTAATTTTGACGGTAAAAAATTAAGGAAGTCAGTTATATGCAAGTCATATAATCTCAAATAAAAATACAAAAAAAAATCTGATATCCTAGAAAAATTAAAAATAAATAAATATTTTAGAAAAAGGCCATAAATATTGTCTTTCGTGAAGGTGATCTTGTGATCTTGGTAGTTATGATGCCGCAAGAGGAAAGAGGGGGTTTCGGCGACAGGGAAGAGGGATTTGTTGAAAAGGAAAAGGAAAAGGGGAGGAGGTTTGGCGCCGGGAATAGGAATGTGCAAGTATTGGAGTGGATTGGAGGGTGTTATACACAAGGAAACAAAAATTTATATAGGTAATTTTGTCTTTTCAACAAATATGAGATTATGTGACTTGTATATGACTGACTTCCGTTATTTTTCACTATCAAAATTAACGACTTGGGCTAATTGAACCATATTCAAACTTTGAGGGGATAATTATTTGAAATTAAGACCAGAAAGAGTTGATTGCAATATCACCCAAAGTTAGAGGAGACATTTTGTAATTAACCATTATTTTAGGAGTGCATATAAACCGAGTTCTTCATAAATTGTTGAAAATGGTTCGCATAGAAGTTTGTTTATATAGTCTTTACTTTGAGCTCGACTCGTTTAATAAGTGAATTTTAGAATTGACTACAAAACTTTTGAAGCTCCTCACCAACTTAATTTGTGGATGAACAACCTGATTCCCAAAAAAAAAAATACCAGCTGACCAAAAAAATTAAATTCAAAAAAATATTTTATGCTTATATAGTGATGTTTTTACACCCTCATTAACTTATTTAAAATTCAATTTTCATCTTTTTTTGACCGTATCATTTGATATCTGTTTATAACCTCATTTGTCAAATTAAATATTCGGTGTAGGGACGGTACTATATTATCATTGATATGCAGCCTCACCAACCAATAAAAAATGCTAGGTAAATTTGGTGAACCTCACTAGCCAAATATGGTTGTTATTGGATATATTAATTAGAGTAATGACGTTTAATCAAATACTAGTAGGTTCACTCGACTTTCATTGATAATACTAAATATTAATAATGATGTAATATTATCATTACATGGAACATTTTCTTCGTTTTTCGGGATTATTCGGGATTGCTCATAAAAATAATAACACTCTCGATTGGATCACTATTTATTGTGGAGATATATACCTATCAAATACAATGAGTGTGGGATGAAGGGTTGTAATTTGCTCAACAACCACCAGCCGCAAAGGGTACCCCCTTTCAGTTCTCAGCTGCGGCACCACCTATCACATGCAGAATAAACATTAAAAGAGTATAATTTTAGACCCGCTATCATTTTCTATCACTGAATTGACAGGGGGTCACTTAATGTCTATGATGTATTTTTCGTAATTTGATGATGCACCAAAGTTCTTAAAAGCTTTAATGCATACTGGGAAAATACAAAGAAAAGGCTGTATAATGCAGAATTTGTAATTAATACCCCATATTTTCGGCAGAGGTCCACTAATTTTTGGAACTTTTGATTCTTCACATCACCACCCTTCCAGTCGATTTTCTCTTTTGTAGTCAATAAATCTTCAAGATCCTTTGTCCAAATGTCCGACCATGTCTTGGAAGAGACTGCAGACCAAAAACAAAAGAGGGCAACATAGAGAAAAACATTAAATTTTAGTTGCTTGAAAGACCCTTTTTCATGTTTGTGTGTTATAGCCTGATTTGTTTTTCTTTTTTTCTTTTTTCTTTTTTTTTGGGGGGAGGGGGGACAAGTTTTGTTTTAAAGAACGTTGATTTTATCCGGTAGTATGAACTTGAAGATAATACAATCAACTAACAAATAATAAATGAATCAGGTTAGTAGTAGATATATAATTAATCTAACTGTTATTGTAAAGAAATGTATGGTTTTTATTTATTTTGTATTCCTACATTAAGGATTGTATGAATTATTTTAGAATCAACCCTAAGGAGTAGTTTAAGTTGTAACAGGGACGAATTGTAAAATTAGACGTACTGAATTTGAATCTTGACAACTTCTTTAGGACTAGGTAATAAGGGATTTATCTCTCATAAATACTATAATCCTAACGTGGATGGTCAACTTTTGACTGAACCAGAAAGGAGATAAGTTGAAGTGCGCATAAATTAGTCTAGACACTCTTTATTTGAAGCACTTAGAATCAAGAATACTTTAAGTTGCGCAAGACCCATATTTAATTGACAGAAAATGGAATACTAATTCTACAATTCTTAGTTCACGGTTAATATGTGACATTAACTCAAAAAGACACGATTAGGATACAACAACGATAGAAAAAAAAATATAACACATAAGAACTTGATTGGCACACTTACTTTTTGTTTTGGGTTCAATAGTCAAGGGTATTAAAACCAACTTACACATACCTCGATTAATCTCCTCTCCGATCCGGCCAAAAGCAGTTCATCCACGTCGAGACTAAAATATTTATGAGAGATAAATCTCTCATTACTTGGCCCTAAAGTGTTAAGAAGTTTTGAACTCAAATTGTCTGAGTTTACAGCTCATCCATATTATCATTTGAGCAACCCTTTGAGATTGCACGCCTACTTTTTTTTTCCCAGAAAGAGGAGACTATATATCAACATATTAATGAATGTTTAATATAAAAAATCAGGAAAAGAAAATGTAAAACATAGCTTAAAGAAACAACTAATTAATAAGCTGATTCTAATTATGCATGCTCTGTAATGGGGATATAAACTGACGTGGAATGTTAAGCCAGGGAGTTACTCCTAGCACAGTAATGGTGCAACAAGGTTCAAGGGGGACATTCTTGAGGACCCATTCCAGCGGGGTCATGCTGAACTCCCTCAATCCGTCCATCACCACAACCACATGTTTACCAGTGTGCGATGACTCGGACAGTATCACATCTTTAGCCAGCGATCTGTTGCCGGTTGGGACGGTTCTCGGAGTCATCGGGCAGTTCTCTTCTCCGATTATAGTAGCTGCAGCAACCATTTACTGTTTCTCTTCTTAAAGCAAATGTGTTCTAATAGTGCTGTAATTCAATAGTAGAGAGATTTAGAGAGAACCGAAGGGATTTGTTGGAGGGACTTAAAGTTCTTAAATAGAGAGAGAGAGAGAGAGTTTTGTGTTGTTATGGAAAGAATCAAAACTAGAGCTTTTGATGCAAACAAGAATACACTTAGTAATGCTCTTACATCGACAATGCTAAACAAGAAAAGTAGGATATAGTAAGAGAAAGGATAATTCAAGTGGTAACAAAAACGAATTGTAAATTTAGACGTTTTGAATTCAAATTTTGATAATCTTTTGGAGTCCGGTTATAAATTTATCTTTCATAAATACCCTAATCACGACGACGTAAATGACCAACTTTTAATCAGACCGAAAAGAGTTAGTTGAATACGCGTAAATTAACTCATACACTCCTGACCGTTAAAAATAAAAATTTAGGTTATGGAGATTGATTGCTTAACCTTAGTTGAAAATAAAAATTTAGGTTATGGAGATTGATTGCTTAACCTTAGTTGAAGATGCTTTTATCTGAATTTTAGTGGGGGGTCTAATGAAAAAAGCACCACATGCCTTATCTATATTAATGGCATCCCTAGAAAAAATGGATCAAGTATATTCTCTGACGATCGATGCTTATTTAGTTATCATCTATGAATGGATGAGCTTTGGTTTGAGGACATGAATTGACAAAACTTATAAAAGTTGTTCTATTGTAATTTGTGTCAAAATTTTAAGTCACAAAAATAAAATAAGGTACATAAGTCGATCTAATCCCTAAACTTCACGACTATAGGGTACTCGCACATTAGAGTACCTTTTTAGCTTTAGATCTCTACCTATTGGACTCATCAAGTTTTCTCTATCGTACAAATAAATTAAGATCTAATTAATGAATTAACTTAGACCTTTAAGATTAGGAGTGACAAATGTGCTATGTCGAGCGTGTTAATTTTATGTTATTTATAAATTCGTTTCCAGCACTAATCAATCTTAATTTAACCTATTTAACTAATCATATTGTGTGACTCAACTTATTTATTTTCATATTGTATTCTTATTGACTCGTATGAATCTATAACCCATAAATAAAAAATTTAATGTAAAAATTTAAGTTTAAAATTTTATTATCACTTAATCAAAATCGTGCTCATACTTTTTGTATAAACTAAAAATAAATTTAATAGACATCATAATAAAAATGAGTAAATATATTTTTTTTGTACAAGAATTATGAAAATATTTGATAAAAATAAAAAAAAAATATCATTTTAATCCAATAATACTAATTAAATATATTAATCGCGTCAATTTTATATTTTTCATGCCTAACACTAACTCAACTCATTTATTATTCATATTAATGAATTGTGTCATTTACAAGTTCGTGTCAAAATATGATCAACTCAAATTCATTAATTTTATGTTAATTTTGAGTCATGTTTTTGTACCGTATCAAAAATTGCCGCCCCTATTTAAGATGGAGGAGGTCTGTGTTTCCTGGAAAAATAGGGAGTAACATGGAAATCTGAAGTGAGGTAAAAGAGTAGCCCAGTGTTGCACTGACTGAATCTAATATGAATGGATGTCTTCAATCATAGGTGGTCTAACTTCTCCAAATACTAAAGCTTATCTTTATCACGCTCCAAAATGAAAAATATGAAAACTTCTTGCACACTGAGGATCTAACCTGAGACCTGATTATTAATATTATATCATCTGATCACAATTATTAAGCAAATTTGATTAAAATTAATCAACAGTCAGCATAAAACCAAAGTATTACAATCAAAAAACTACACAACACGTTTTGGTTACTACACCTATTCATGTTTATTTACAAGCCGTATGCCTACAAATAGTAGATATTCTTATCCAATGTATCATTATTTGGGTATACCTTTCTCGACACACTAGGCCTAAATGCCAAAAAAAAAAAAGACAGTTGCAATTTCCACAAAGAGATCCTGTTACCTTAAAGGTTCAAACGCAGCTGTTAGCATCCTTTGACATCTACATCGGACAACATAAACAGACCATTCACCAAAATTTCAGGTCATTTACCAAAACTTCACCTGTTCAACGGAAACTTCCAGCAGCCAAAGGACGTATGACAGAGCGAACATCAGACTTACGACGAGCACTTGAAGCATTAGCATTCCTAGCCGGAGACAATCCTATTCTTCTACTCCTCCTTTTGTTCTGAGAACCTACACTATTCGACCCCTTCAAAGCAGCCATTAACTTTGAGCCTCTTGAACTGGGCATGCTTTTTATCAGTCTGCAGGCCTGCTTTCTCTCTGAATCCTCCATTTCCTTATTCGGTTGTCTTTTACATGACACCTTATCCACTATTTTATGATGATCACGCGGAATAGAAAAACTTCTTTCTGAAAGTTCCATTACAATTAGTCAATGTTAGCTAATGTAAGCAATATCAAGAAAATTACAGGCAAACCCAGTCAAAAATTGTTTATATGATTTTACCTGGAGACTCATCTTTGTATATCTCTGGACTTGGAGATCTGGGTGGCGTGTAAGGAGAGATATTGGCAATCTTTTTAACTTCAAATTCCTTATTGCAATTATTTTCTTCAAGGACAGACGGAGAGATTTTGTTCTCAACATTCCTTGAAGTTTGATTAAAAGAATTACTTTCCCCAAGTGGCATTGGAGCATATATCATGTGTGAATCATCTTCAGCTTCACTAGCCTCAACCTTATCATGTCCGGATCCCCTTGAAAACTCTGTACAGATCCTGTGACCAGTATCAGTGGTTTCATTGACATAAGAACTATGGTTATTTCGAGTACTAGGAGATGATGTACAAATGTGGTCCATGTTATCCAACACTGACTTGGGTGAAGTGTTGGATAAACAAAGATCCATGGATGGCTTTTGTGTTTCCATAAAACTTGTAAACCAGGTTGTGCCCTGTTTTGCATAGAAAAGAATATAGGCCTCCTGTGCAAGCACAAAATCTTCTCGAACCCGAACAACCTATAAAAAGCCAATCAAAGGTTAATATTTTTTGGGCTTCTTGAGATGAAAATTGATAAAGATGATAACAAATCAATGACTTAATGTTGTTTTCAACTGTGCATTAGATAACTTTACATATTCACATCCAAAATAAAATAGTTCATGGTTTGCAATCCACCTGGAAATCTTTTGGAAAATAGACCCACTTATCAAAGTGTTTTCATTTGTTTAGTAGTCAACTGTAAAACAGAATGATGAAATTGGCTACATATCAAAACTTGCTACAAAACACTGCCCACAGCTAAGACCTTCTCATGTCTTCAAAGATATACACATGCAATCTCAGATTCAANTCAAACGCAGCTGTTAGCATCCTTTGACATCTACATCGGACAACATAAACAGACCATTCACCAAAATTTCAGGTCATTTACCAAAACTTCACCTGTTCAACGGAAACTTCCAGCAGCCAAAGGACGTATGACAGAGCGAACATCAGACTTACGACGAGCACTTGAAGCATTAGCATTCCTAGCCGGAGACAATCCTATTCTTCTACTCCTCCTTTTGTTCTGAGAACCTACACTATTCGACCCCTTCAAAGCAGCCATTAACTTTGAGCCTCTTGAACTGGGCATGCTTTTTATCAGTCTGCAGGCCTGCTTTCTCTCTGAATCCTCCATTTCCTTATTCGGTTGTCTTTTACATGACACCTTATCCACTATTTTATGATGATCACGCGGAATAGAAAAACTTCTTTCTGAAAGTTCCATTACAATTAGTCAATGTTAGCTAATGTAAGCAATATCAAGAAAATTACAGGCAAACCCAGTCAAAAATTGTTTATATGATTTTACCTGGAGACTCATCTTTGTATATCTCTGGACTTGGAGATCTGGGTGGCGTGTAAGGAGAGATATTGGCAATCTTTTTAACTTCAAATTCCTTATTGCAATTATTTTCTTCAAGGACAGACGGAGAGATTTTGTTCTCAACATTCCTTGAAGTTTGATTAAAAGAATTACTTTCCCCAAGTGGCATTGGAGCATATATCATGTGTGAATCATCTTCAGCTTCACTAGCCTCAACCTTATCATGTCCGGATCCCCTTGAAAACTCTGTACAGATCCTGTGACCAGTATCAGTGGTTTCATTGACATAAGAACTATGGTTATTTCGAGTACTAGGAGATGATGTACAAATGTGGTCCATGTTATCCAACACTGACTTGGGTGAAGTGTTGGATAAACAAAGATCCATGGATGGCTTTTGTGTTTCCATAAAACTTGTAAACCAGGTTGTGCCCTGTTTTGCATAGAAAAGAATATAGGCCTCCTGTGCAAGCACAAAATCTTCTCGAACCCGAACAACCTATAAAAAGCCAATCAAAGGTTAATATTTTTTGGGCTTCTTGAGATGAAAATTGATAAAGATGATAACAAATCAATGACTTAATGTTGTTTTCAACTGTGCATTAGATAACTTTACATATTCACATCCAAAATAAAATAGTTCATGGTTTGCAATCCACCTGGAAATCTTTTGGAAAATAGACCCACTTATCAAAGTGTTTTCATTTGTTTAGTAGTCAACTGTAAAACAGAATGATGAAATTGGCTACATATCAAAACTTGCTACAAAACACTGCCCACAGCTAAGACCTTCTCATGTCTTCAAAGATATACACATGCAATCTCAGATTCAAGTGAACCTCGGGTGTGGATTACATATTAGACATCATAAATAATACCTTGGAGTCATCAAATTTGTACCATACATCTGGGGAGGAACGAATAAAGCAAAAATAGTGCCCCGAATTTGATGAGAATCCAATATGCACCACTACAGCATATAAATCGTACTTCAACCCTACCTGCTGGGGAGAGAGAGAGAGAGTTTAGAACCTGCTTATGTTATGTGACAAGTAACAACACCCAAGAAAAAATAGTATTCCAAATTCATTCTACTCCATTACTGTTCCACCCTACCATTTTATGCTACCATTGCAAAGACTGCAGCCAAATGCAAATTTACCAATAACTAACGCAACGATTAACATTTACAGGACATCATATCACAATGCCATGTAAAAATTTGATAAGAACTATTTACAAGCTGTCAACCACTGACATCCAGCCATGAAAATGCAATAGATTAACCATGAATCAAATTAGATTATCAGACAGTAGCAATTCTTTTTCCTTGCAGGACTTTCAACTTATTATCTTCAACATCTGATATAACATAAAGAAACAGCGGTTCCAACAACTCACGTCATTATTTTGACTGCCACTACTGTAAGGTAACAAGTCCAACTCCAATGGGAACTCCACATGCTTATCAATCTTCTCAACAAAAGAGCCATCATTCTTAAATCTCTTCAAATGGAATGCAGCAACAGAAGGGACATGCTCCAACATAAGCTGCTTCTCAACTGATACTTGTTCCTTACATTTTTCGCACATAAACTTTGTCTCAGGATCTTCAATTTTTTCCACCTTTGTGAAAGAATTCAGAGCACTTGATAGGGCACCCACATCCTCAATCTCCAGACTTAGGTCAACTAAAGGCTCATAAGTGTCAGAACAGTGACCACAGTTGCAACATCGAAGCTGAAATTTGAATATCAAGTAATTAACAATTATCAAGTGAATCCATTTTCATGTATATAAAAGCATTGCAAATAAGATAATCAACAATGAGAGATAGTTGATGATAAAGGTAAGAGTGGAAACCACCACTTGAATTCTTACTTTGCTAACTAGACGACCGCCAAACACCTGCTTCACAAAGTTGTCATCCTGTGTGGCATCCATTTTGTTTGGATAATTACAACTGTCAAGTCTATCCAAAAGGCATTGCAGGAATTCGTGAGCATCTTCCTGTCGAAACCTCTGGAAACTAGATGAAAAATCTGGTTATTCATGGGTCAAGAATCACAATGACGCAATACCTATTAAACGAGTGTGAAGCATCTACTTGCAAGACAAATATTGCAGTATTGAAAACCCACAAAATGCAAGATGGAATTTTATTCAGGAAAATGGTGATCAACACCACCTAATATTTAATCAAAGAAAAAGATCTAAAAAAGTTTCTATCCAAGATCTTTAAAAAGAAATTTTTTTTTTTTCCCTGTATGCAAGGATACAGCTCAAATTGTTTACAAGTTTCCAAGGGGAGACAACCAAGCCTGTAGAAGCTACTGAAACTTCAATGTGATCACGCAGAGCACAAAACACACAGAAACCTTCATTATTACCTGCAAATTCCAATTTCAAAAACCAAAATGTCAAATTTGCGACTGCACAATTCTAATTAGCCAGTATCATCTAACAACTAAAAGTAGAGCACTTCAAAATATATGACAAAAATCACAAGACAAATTAATATCAATAGTCTTACGTTCACAAGGCATTGCATGACTGCATGAATTGAGACCCTGAACAAGTGGCACAGTATGTGTAAAGCATTGCAATACTGCATTAAGAAAGCATGTGTTTCCGAGATTCGCAAGCCCTGCACCCTGTAAGTTAACAAAATTACAAAACAATATAAATTTAAAATACCCATATTTCAAAAAATTCAGAGACAGACAACTAAAATTGACCCCCCCGTATATAACCATTTAGAACAAAAACATACCACCAACGAAGGCTTATCTTCACTTGGCAAAACCGAAGAACAAACTGGAACAGAGGGCTTGTTTTCAGTTTCACCATTAGAACCCGAAGATGGGCATTCAGACCAATCCAAAGCCTGAGGCTTAGAATCCACAGGCACAGACGAATGAGAAGACTCTATAGGTTTAATATCTCTACCCCAACCCCATGGTTCAGCCCAATGTGAGGTCTGAAATGTACTGATAGGAGATGAAATCAAAGGGTCATTTTCCTCCTCTTCCACTTCTTCTTCTTTGGTCTCATTACAAATCAAGAAAGGTGAATCAGAATAATTACCATCTGGACTTTCCTCGGCTCTTATATAATCAAATTCCTCCGATTTTTCGAGGTTTGTTTGTAAAGGGAATTGGGATAAGTGACCCAGATCATCGCGGCCTTGTTGTTTAGATGACTTGGGCGAAGAACACCCACCTAGGTTTTGGTGTAAATTAACTGACTCTGAAGGTGGAGAGTGAGTTTCCAGGCTTTTTATCAACTGAGTATCCATTGAAACGTTGAGAAACAGAGTATTTGAAGAGAAAGAGGGGGCTTCGAGAGAGAACTTTCTCGAAGGTTATCCTGTAGAGAAATTGAAAGTGTAAATTGCTAAAATTAGGGTTTTGAAGCCTTTAAGGTGTGAATTGGGGAACCTCACTGCGTTTTTTTGTGAAACAGCAATCCACAGAAATGTTGAAAGAGAGCTTTGAAGACAGAGTGAGACGAGCAGTGAAAAATTGGAAAATGGGGAAGGTTCTTGAGATTAGGGTTTTGAAAAAGTAGGTGAAAATTGGGAAATTTTTGAAAGGGAAATTGAAATTGAGAAGGTAGATGGAGGGAAGAGAGTGGAGATTTGGTGAATTCTGGTAATTAGGGTTTTGATTTTTGGGTCTGCGAAGAGGGAAAGATGAAATGTGAGTTGAACATTTTTCACACGATTGGAGAGTTTTGAAAAGGGAGGGAAATTTGAGCCGCCATTTCAGTTTTGCAATTCGGAGTAGGAAAGGACCCCGTTCGGTGAGGAAAGTACCACGGAACTGCTGGACCATAGGTCAAAACTTGAATATTTTTTTTGTTTAATAATATTTCAATTCGAATTTTTATAATTACAATAGTTTGGTACGGGGGTGCAACTTTTGGGTTGAGGCAACCTGATTTAAACCCAAGTTTAATCTGAAAAAATTTTAATTTGATCAATAATTTTTAATATTTTGGTTAGGCTTGGGTCAAAAAATTCTAATTCGAATTCAATTTAGGTTAGTCTCAGATTAAGGTCTCGAATTCAACCCAAACTCAACAAATTAAAAAAAAATTTATATAAATATATAAAGTATTAACAATGATTTTCTATTTTTGTTCTATCGTACTTTGTCTCTCTCGTTCATTTTCATTTTTGCTCTAACATTAGCACTGTTAAAAACATGGTTAAAATTATTAGTTGTTAATTTAAGTGAATATTATGTAATAAATATATTAGATTTAGAACAACAAGTCTATTTTGGGTTCTATCCGAACTCAATTCCGAATTGAACTCATAAAGTAACTCGAAATCATTAACCTGAATTTAATCCAAGCTCGCTCGAATTAAACTCGAGGCAGTGCTCGGGTTGATTTACTTAACCCAAGATAGAGTTAGGATTAAGATTAAGGTTGAAGATTATACGCCTAGATTTGGGTTAAGGTTAATTGTTCAACCTACCCGAATTGCACCCCTAGTTTAGTACGATTAAACTTATTTTTCAATAATCAAGTACACAGAAGATTTTAGTTTCGACCCGATATAAGTGTGATAGAATCTTTTGAGTAATGCTAGATGGACTTAAAAACTAGACTTAAAAATTAGATTTGATAATCTCAACCATTGAATAAGTAATGAGTCCTAGTAAATATTGGGACCCACAGTGAAATCAATGGTTGAGATTATCAAGTTTATTTTTTAAGTTCATGTAGCATTGTTCTATAATTATATGGTAGAATCTCTTGCATATATAGGCTACAAGTAACACAGATTTTAAAATTTAACTTAATTAATAATTATTATTAAATACGTAATAGATTCAAATAAATAGTGAAACTTATAATTAAATCAATGACAAATTTAACAATCACATTATTAAGTCAAGTTTTTAAACTAATCTTTTAAGTTTATTTAATATTTTTCCATAGGTTATAGCAAGAGAAGGTATAAACTAGTCACATTAGTTAACGTTGAATTTACTTGCACTAAAAAAATTTCAAAAGTCAAAAAAGGCACAACCACAAGTCTTTAGACTCATGAATCACCTGAAAACTATTTACAGTGGTTGAATTTGAATTTGAATTTGATCCATCAGTAAAAACCCTTAACAAAAAAACTACCATCTCTTGCTGAACACGGAAAAAATCAATGGCGTTAGAGATATATCATGGCCAACCATAGGTCTTACGATTTGAGAACCAGAAAAGAAAATCAGCAAGTAAGATCAATTAGTTTCATTAATTTGACTAAGATGAAAATATATCGACTAATTACCCATGAACATCCAATAACAAATCGCTTTAGTGTAGTAGAGACATACTTACCAAAAAATTTCTGCTACAAGATACACTGAAAACTACAAAAACCATAAGCCAGAGTTTTAAAACCATAATTATTTTTGTCTTCTGAAATAATTTCACCATTTCATTTTTTTCGTTTACATTCACCACAGAAAAATATACGATGGTATTGCGACAAACTCTTAAAATAATTTTGAATGCAACATGTATCGCTATCAAAGGACTCTGTCCTGAAGATCTGTCATTAAAGAGGATGCCAGGGAGCCGAGCTTCTTCCCAGTTTCTCCCGCAATATTCTTAAGCGAAGATATATCTTGCTGTGCCTGTAAAGATAAATTTCAACTCAAGATCAGTATCATAACACCCCAATTATGAGTCAACAATTGACAAAGTAATCGAAAGAATACATAACTCGTAGGTACTAAAGGTAAGAGCCGGCGGGGGCAAGGGTAAGGATATACAAAAACATAAACCTCACTTTTTTTTACTGGCNTGAATAAGTAATGAGTCCTAGTAAATATTGGGACCCACAGTGAAATCAATGGTTGAGATTATCAAGTTTATTTTTTAAGTTCATGTAGCATTGTTCTATAATTATATGGTAGAATCTCTTGCATATATAGGCTACAAGTAACACAGATTTTAAAATTTAACTTAATTAATAATTATTATTAAATACGTAATAGATTCAAATAAATAGTGAAACTTATAATTAAATCAATGACAAATTTAACAATCACATTATTAAGTCAAGTTTTTAAACTAATCTTTTAAGTTTATTTAATATTTTTCCATAGGTTATAGCAAGAGAAGGTATAAACTAGTCACATTAGTTAACGTTGAATTTACTTGCACTAAAAAAATTTCAAAAGTCAAAAAAGGCACAACCACAAGTCTTTAGACTCATGAATCACCTGAAAACTATTTACAGTGGTTGAATTTGAATTTGAATTTGATCCATCAGTAAAAACCCTTAACAAAAAAACTACCATCTCTTGCTGAACACGGAAAAAATCAATGGCGTTAGAGATATATCATGGCCAACCATAGGTCTTACGATTTGAGAACCAGAAAAGAAAATCAGCAAGTAAGATCAATTAGTTTCATTAATTTGACTAAGATGAAAATATATCGACTAATTACCCATGAACATCCAATAACAAATCGCTTTAGTGTAGTAGAGACATACTTACCAAAAAATTTCTGCTACAAGATACACTGAAAACTACAAAAACCATAAGCCAGAGTTTTAAAACCATAATTATTTTTGTCTTCTGAAATAATTTCACCATTTCATTTTTTTCGTTTACATTCACCACAGAAAAATATACGATGGTATTGCGACAAACTCTTAAAATAATTTTGAATGCAACATGTATCGCTATCAAAGGACTCTGTCCTGAAGATCTGTCATTAAAGAGGATGCCAGGGAGCCGAGCTTCTTCCCAGTTTCTCCCGCAATATTCTTAAGCGAAGATATATCTTGCTGTGCCTGTAAAGATAAATTTCAACTCAAGATCAGTATCATAACACCCCAATTATGAGTCAACAATTGACAAAGTAATCGAAAGAATACATAACTCGTAGGTACTAAAGGTAAGAGCCGGCGGGGGCAAGGGTAAGGATATACAAAAACATAAACCTCACTTTTTTTTACTGGCATATGTGGCATGCTATGCTACATTAGCTATTTAATATTGCAAAACATCCACATAAAATGCATAATTTTTTTCCCAGTGTTGTTTTAGGAAATGGGAGCTACAAAGTATGATATGGCAAAGTACAAATCGGTTTTGTTGCAACCAGGGAGAAAGAAACTTTGGTGTCTTTGTATAACATTATCCAAGAAATAGCCATCCTATATTACAAGTACAACATTCCACGAGTATACTTCAGAGATGGGAAAATCACAGATTTGCAAAGTATACCTGGAAAGAAAACCGATTGAGAATATCACTTGCAGTGAGGTCAAGAGAGGAACTATCTGTATCGCGACCGAAGAGATCAGCACTAGAGATGGCCGTTGAACCCTTCAAACAAGGAATGGGAAAATTTGTGAGTCAAAAATCCGTTAACTTTTTTAAGTATTGAACTCCATCCATCTATCAGATAGCTCAGTGCAATTTCTTGGAAGATAATGTAATGGATGTTGAGCATAATGGGCAATAAAGAAGTTTTCAGATGGGAGAAGAAAGAGGTTTATGAAAGGAACATGGTGGAAATTTTCCAACAGGGGAAAAAAATTCAGAGCCCAAAAACTAAAGTACTCTGCTGAAGCTACATATTGAAGTCGTTATGTACATACACTTCAGTCCTGTCATTAAAAAAACTTAAACTTATTTCCTGCATATACTTAACACTTGACTAGATTTTCATATTCCATTCCGTGAGAGCCAGTCATGTAACAAGTTAGAAGTTCATCGTTTCAGAGTTGGGACCAAATGTTTCATTAATGCAACATGCTGATAACCTATTACCACATCCACTTCTAAGATGAATAACAAGAAAAGGTAGGGGAGATAACAAATGCTGATCATCTCAAATGTGCTTGTTCACAAAGTCTTAATCCAGGTGACCACAAAGATATTCCTTATTAATGTTACATGCAAAAACATGCATTAGTCCACCTCATTGGCTAAAAGATCATTTCTGGCAAAAAGAGAAACAAGAAAATTATAAAGGAATCTACTAAGAAAACCCCATTGTATGCAAAATCCAAAAGACAATTAGGGACTGGATGGACTGGATAGGGCTGACGTTCATTAACAAACTGTTGAGAGACTGGGACCACCTTGGGCCAAGCCCGGGTGGCTTCAGCCTCCAAGAGGCTCACTCCCCATGCTATGTAATAGGTGCAGCTCTCCCTACTCTCCAAATTGCATAGCAAAAGAAAAGGGTACATACTGAGAACTTCTGTAGAGAAGCTGAAGCATCCGCATCAGCTTTGTTCTGATCGCCAAAAAACTGGGAAGACGAAATAGATTTCGCATTAGAGAACTTCTTCCTTGCTTCATCAGTTTCCTGAATCAGATAATGACAAGATGCAAACGAAAAATGTAAGAGAAACACATGAATCACCAAAAAATGACGGCTAGACTGACCTGAACCATGTTCTTGTCACAAGACACTGGTCCTCAATCGAAGAACAAAGATGGAAAAGAAGATAAAAATGACTGAAATAATGGGAACAAAAGAGAAAATAAAAACATAAATAACAGAAAACCACTAAAGGTCGGGCAGACTAAGAGGCACAATATTGTCGGGCAGACTAAGAGGCACAATATTCTAGGGACAGACAAGTTAATATAGGGAAATGTGCAGAGAAGTGACATCAATCTCCAGAGCAAAGCTCATTTATCTGCATTATAGAAGAATAGACACCGTAACCACTAATTTGTGTTAGTCTGTGGCTTGTGTGGTCCTCACTATTCCCCAACACAACCCATCATCCCAGAAAAGCACACATTATATAAGCATTTATATAGGCTACCAACAGTTCTGAAACCACAAACAAGTTTCAGCAAAAGAAAACTCACCAAAGGTAAGAAACTCACAAAATTAGCAGAAAAGAACATACTAAAGAACCTATTGAGCATCAAAACCTCACATCACCAACATTTAAATTGGCTTGTAAAACTTAATTCCTTGCACAACATGCAGTTAAGTGGTGTGTGTATGACTCATGTATTACACTCACAATTTATTCCCTTGTTGTGAATTACATTTTTTTCCATACTTTTAAGCACAAATTTTGAAGAGATAAAACTATATCTTTGATCCATGAAGGTTAAAAAACAAAAAAAGACGCTTACTACTACACATAAATTCCAAAACAAACTTCTAAACCAAAGAATTTAACATCCATTTATCATCAATATTAAGTAAATCAAAGAGAGAAAAACTATGACTGTCAAATACATGACAAAGCACTAAAAAAAAAAAAGATATACCCAGTGGACGAGGCACCCGTCATTGCAGGGGTCTGAGGAGGGTTAGATGTATGTACCTTACTCCGGAAAGTAGAGAGACTGTTTTCACGACTCAAACATGTGACCTTCTGGTCACAATGGAGCAATCTTACCATTGTGTCAAGGCTCGCCTTCTCATGATTACAAAAAACTATGACTATCAAATATGTGATTACAACCTGCGCTTTCTCCTCTTTCAATAATGAAGCATAAAGGAAATGGTTGCACCTGATTTATCAGCCTACATGCATGTGGCAGGCTAGACTGAAGGGCAGGCAAAAAGAAAAAGGAGAAAAAAAGAAAAAAGAAATAAACATGTCTAGTCCAAGAAGTACTCTTAGGAGTGACAAATAGCTAGGTAGCCAAGTAAGGAGCAGATAACTGATTAAAGCATCTAAGTAGTAAGCCCACCCCAAGATGAGTGCCCTCCTATTACAACTTCCCCAGAGCCTCCGGTAGCACGGGCGAGAGAATGACGGATTCTTCTCCCTTGTGGGAATGAAGCAATGGAAGTTTTGATAATTCAAAAGATGGTCAAGTCAAGACAAGACAAGTTATTTATCGAGAATGAAATCACACCAACATTCAGCTATCAATTAATGCGTTCCCACTTGCATGCCTAACCACTTCAACCTCTTGTAATACATTCTTCTTATGCCACATTATTGGGTTCCTAGGAACAAGAGAGAAAAATACTTAGCACCAACGACAAACGATCCCAACACTCAATAATCGGACTTGAGACTTTTAAAATTCTTTGGATACTCCGTATAAGAGATATGGGTGTCAACCAATGAAGTAAAATAGCATTAATATAGGTTTGCTAACAATGATTAATAAATTTGAAATCATATGTCTTACTTGCATTTTCGATGAATTTGAGCTTGTTTTCTTCGAGAAACCACTGTCCATCCCATAATCTGCAAAAAAACTGGACGACTTGGGTGGGGATACATGACCAATCACGTGTGTGCCTCCAGAACTCATCTCAGCAGCTTGGACATTATCTATGTATTTAAAACGAGATGTAAAAGATGAACCAAATGTAGGGGTGCTATTTCCAGAGGTGGAAACTTGCACAGGAGGTTCTTCCGGCTTCTGGTCATAGAGACTTTCACTTGGCTGCATTAGACAAAAATTATTTAGCTGCTTCATCATAGAAAGGAAGCTTAAATTAATTAACAAAATCATAGAACACTTAAATTTCAGAAACATAATTTGTTGATAATACCAATTTCTAGCTTGTACATTTCACATGTACCCCAAATTAAATTGTCCACAGTAATAAAGGTAGCATCCACCTTAGTGGTAAGCTTTCGAGCACCAAGCCCCCCACTCTTCACCGTTTTCTTTGCGCCGAGAGGCTTCTTAACAGAAGTGGTAGCAAAAGGTTGAGGAGCTTTGGGTGAAGCAGATACATCAGCAGTTTCAGACTTTTCTGAAGAACTATTTTTTGGAGCTTCATTGGTCTTGATATCAGGAACTTCATTAGCAGCTTGTACTGACTGAGAAGCAATGGGTGATGATGGCAAACCTGTCTCTTCTTCTGCAGAACTTTTAGCAACATCTTTTGAGAGTAATTGCTTATATAATTCGGCAGCCCTTGAAGTATATTTGGCCTCAATCCTGCCTGCATCAGTCCAACCATGCTGCTTAAAGAAAACTTGAGCACGGTAGTTTCCCCCAAAGCTCATCATCTTTAACTGCTCAGGAGTCCATGAATCTAAATCGGTCGATCTACAAAAAAAAAATTGGCCTAAAATGAATCGATAATTTTTATAGTGTTCAGCTTGAAGAAAAGTTATATTGCCTCCTAAATTAGCAAACGGAACTATATCTGTTTATCCACTGAAAATAACACCTACTTTAGTCCCCATTAACAGGGATCTGGAAGGAGTAGGTAAGGTACAGACCTAACCTTCAACATTATCCATACAAAGTGACTGCCCTCATGTTTGAACCTACAACCTCAAATATATTAGACAATACAACCAATCAAACCTTAGTGGTCTTCGAAATACATGCTATTCGTTAGACTATATATTGGGGCTGGGTATGAAGAGACTTCCTGTCTTAAAACCCTGAACCCAATCGATGATCAAAACTCACAAAGCTGTCCCAGGGACTTCTAAAATGTACAGAAAACAAAAGAGCTACTGTTATTGAGCAATATTTCGAATGGCAAAAAAATCTCATAAAGTAAGGTCAGATAGGAGGGGAAAAAAAAGGATTCAAGTTATACACACTAAAGGCTGTTTCATACATATACAATGTCAAAAAAACAGCAGTTGAAAGGGAAATATTTACACCAAAAGTCATGCAGAAAAGTATTACAACATTTCTATGCCATCAACCGAAACAAACAACCCCTCCTCTGGATAGCACATGTTGCCATTACTATGGCAACGGATAATGGTGGATTTCACATTTTTTTGAGTTCGCTGTGTGTGTCATAGCAATGCTAGGGTTAGAGGTCAACCAAACTTGTTTGTAACCAAGACACGAAGAAATGATATGATAACTTGTGGTTTAATAAAAATATAGCGATACACAAAACAATATAAAGGCATCCGATTCATGTAGAAGATCCCAAACACAATAATTAAGCCAATGCTTTGCTGAGGTGTGCTGTGTGTTTTGTGTTTTTTGGTTTGGGGGTGGGGGCGTCTCGAACAAGAATTTCATACAGCCCAACCTCTGAGCTAACTCCAGCCTAATCTTTACTCACTAAATCTTATACTTCCGTACAAGTCTGTCTACCCTTCGTTTATTGCTCGTTTATAAAAAATTCTAAATCCAGGATCCTCTTAGAAATCTAGGTAGATAAACAAATAACACTGTTTTTTCAAGTGGAGAAGACCAAGGCAAAGTGTATAACCAAATTTCATCATTCTACATCAAAAACTCACACATTTACTGTAGTGGACTTGCTGTAATTCTTTCCTGAATACACATTCTTTACGGCTCAACTTGGGCAAATCCTTTATGCACAATATGATGTACCGGACTTGTAGCAAAGCTTTACGGAGTAAGTCACTTCTTATCAATTTTGTCGGGTGAATCAAATGCAGACAAATTTCCCCTTCTTTTCCAACTTACAAAAAAGAAAGGAACGTCTGGATTTATAGAGGATTCAAATTAATTTTTGCCTCAGATTTCGTCAATAAACTTGGTGAATACATGTGAAAAAGCTACATAAATACATGAAATTGGCGCAATTAACGTAGAAATGAAATTAAATGCCCATGAGAAATAAAAACAAAACCTAAAAAACAACGATCAAACAGGAACAGAATTGTAATGCAGAAATCACCTAACAAAACTGACGTGAACGCCGAGACTGCGATGAACAGCCGAACAATCAATACATAGGAAGATGCCGAACGTAACCGACGCCCAATTTGGATTCTTCGCATTGCAATCAAAACACGTCTAATGCAGAAACAAAACACCTCAATAAATAATCAAAATCAAACAAATACCCATACAAAAGAAATAGCCAGATCTGAATTAGATCTCAGCAACATCCGTCTAATGAAATATAAAATCAACACAACTCAAATAAAATTTGAGAAGAGAACAAAAAAGAAGATTAAAAAAACCTTGTTATCAGACTTGGCTCTGAGCTTTCTGAAAACGGCGTTCTTGTCGATCAAATTCTCGGAAGCCATGGCCACACACACGCACGCACGCACGGAGAGAGAGAGAGAGATCCGAGAGGAAGAATAAAATCGAAGCGGCTATAAGGCCTCCTGAGTGAACAAGCATAACAGACGATGCCTTGTATCTCTAATTAATAAAAAAATAATATAAAAATCAATAAAATTTATTTAATTTTTAGTAATTATTATATCTGTGAAAGAAAAATAATAAGGTGAAATTCACTTTATAAGTTTATTATTGAATAATATCACGTGTCAATTGTCACGTTAAATTCAATATTTACTTGTGTAGTTGTTGATTTTATTCATTTGAATGACAGAAATGTCTCTATCGAGATTTGTGGCCAAAAGTGATTAGTTAAATCCAATTTATTAGCCTGATTTATCACATTCATTGGATTAACAACGAGTCTAAATTGACATTGAAACTCACTATTGAATGTAACGGTAACACTATGTCACCATTGCCATGCAGCGACATCATCTTATAACAAACTTATAAATCAATAGAAAAAATATATTTTTATCATTTATTTTATCACAGTTAATGGTGCATTTGATGCCTCTCATAATGATATGGACACGATTGAACATGATAATCCAATTTAAATTAATGAGTTATGTTCTTTTATGGAGGAGGAGAAAAAGATTTAATTAGTCTAGGTCGAAACTCCAACAGAAAGTATGAGACGAATCGACCCCGAAACAAAAGAGTGGTAACTCAAGTATCAAGGAGAAAACAACAAGAGAGATTAGATGGAGAGAATTTGAAGGGAATGCAGCAAATCAAGATCAGGATTGAAATAGATGTAAAGATAATAGTGTAGTAACGAGTATCTCAAATTCACTTCTCTCATGTCATCCTTAGTGATGATGGTATCAAAAAGTTACCATATCTACTTCTTCTTCTTTTTATCACTGAGAGCATTATCCATGTAAAATAATTTATAATTTATATTTTTTTGTATGGTACCATAGTCTTAGCCAGTGATGCCATGAACTAGGTAGAAATGAGATGGGGTCTGCCTAATGGAGTCGAAAGGCCATGTTAGCCTTAGCCCCAAGAGCCATGAAATGGCAAGAAAAATAGAGGGCGCGTTAAAAAAAACTTGGACTGACTTAATGGGCTTCAGGAGTAGCCTAGGAGAATTGGCTCTTATAAAGCTTATGGGCAAAAGCCCACAATAGCCTTGGTAGACCACATTTATTCTTAACATCAACGTGCTCTGCTCGACACATATTTAGGTGGTGCATGAAAAAAACATTGTTATATTAGGGGTGCAATTCAAGCAGGTTAACTTGAAATCAACCCGAATCTAACTCAAAAAAAAAATTGGGTTGAAATTTGTAGGACTAGGGTTGAAAAGTTTTAACCCAAATTGAATTCAGATAAGGCTCGAGCTAATAGTTTGGATTTATGGATTTAATCAGAAGTCAACCCGAATTCATGTATTAAATTTATACTAGTTATTGTCCGTACTTAAAGGAACGGAGTAATAAAAAAAATTGTCAATCATAAATATATTTGTATTTACACTCAAAATCAAATCACAAAGATAAATAAGAGAGAAAATTTTTTAGCACCAATTGTAGTGAAAATGAGCGGTGGTAGTGGTGGTGGTGGGAAACATTGACGATCGTGGTGGTGNCTGAGTGAACAAGCATAACAGACGATGCCTTGTATCTCTAATTAATAAAAAAATAATATAAAAATCAATAAAATTTATTTAATTTTTAGTAATTATTATATCTGTGAAAGAAAAATAATAAGGTGAAATTCACTTTATAAGTTTATTATTGAATAATATCACGTGTCAATTGTCACGTTAAATTCAATATTTACTTGTGTAGTTGTTGATTTTATTCATTTGAATGACAGAAATGTCTCTATCGAGATTTGTGGCCAAAAGTGATTAGTTAAATCCAATTTATTAGCCTGATTTATCACATTCATTGGATTAACAACGAGTCTAAATTGACATTGAAACTCACTATTGAATGTAACGGTAACACTATGTCACCATTGCCATGCAGCGACATCATCTTATAACAAACTTATAAATCAATAGAAAAAATATATTTTTATCATTTATTTTATCACAGTTAATGGTGCATTTGATGCCTCTCATAATGATATGGACACGATTGAACATGATAATCCAATTTAAATTAATGAGTTATGTTCTTTTATGGAGGAGGAGAAAAAGATTTAATTAGTCTAGGTCGAAACTCCAACAGAAAGTATGAGACGAATCGACCCCGAAACAAAAGAGTGGTAACTCAAGTATCAAGGAGAAAACAACAAGAGAGATTAGATGGAGAGAATTTGAAGGGAATGCAGCAAATCAAGATCAGGATTGAAATAGATGTAAAGATAATAGTGTAGTAACGAGTATCTCAAATTCACTTCTCTCATGTCATCCTTAGTGATGATGGTATCAAAAAGTTACCATATCTACTTCTTCTTCTTTTTATCACTGAGAGCATTATCCATGTAAAATAATTTATAATTTATATTTTTTTGTATGGTACCATAGTCTTAGCCAGTGATGCCATGAACTAGGTAGAAATGAGATGGGGTCTGCCTAATGGAGTCGAAAGGCCATGTTAGCCTTAGCCCCAAGAGCCATGAAATGGCAAGAAAAATAGAGGGCGCGTTAAAAAAAACTTGGACTGACTTAATGGGCTTCAGGAGTAGCCTAGGAGAATTGGCTCTTATAAAGCTTATGGGCAAAAGCCCACAATAGCCTTGGTAGACCACATTTATTCTTAACATCAACGTGCTCTGCTCGACACATATTTAGGTGGTGCATGAAAAAAACATTGTTATATTAGGGGTGCAATTCAAGCAGGTTAACTTGAAATCAACCCGAATCTAACTCAAAAAAAAAATTGGGTTGAAATTTGTAGGACTAGGGTTGAAAAGTTTTAACCCAAATTGAATTCAGATAAGGCTCGAGCTAATAGTTTGGATTTATGGATTTAATCAGAAGTCAACCCGAATTCATGTATTAAATTTATACTAGTTATTGTCCGTACTTAAAGGAACGGAGTAATAAAAAAAATTGTCAATCATAAATATATTTGTATTTACACTCAAAATCAAATCACAAAGATAAATAAGAGAGAAAATTTTTTAGCACCAATTGTAGTGAAAATGAGCGGTGGTAGTGGTGGTGGTGGGAAACATTGACGATCGTGGTGGTGATGGCAACCGCGAGTGACAACGGTGATAGTGGTGGTGAATTTTTGGTGGTGATGATGGTAATGGCAACCATGGGTGATGACAATGTTGGTGATGGTGAGGGGCGATGACGATGGTGGTTGGTATTGGTGGGGGTGATGGTGGGTGGTTACGATGGTGGTAGTGGACGATGATGGGTGCTTGTTGGTAATGGTGGTGGTGGGTGGTGGCGAATGACGATGGTAGGGGGTGAGTAACAGTGGGTGGCAGCAGTGGTGAGCGATGACGAGTGGTGGGAGGTGGGCGATAGTGGGTGGCAAAAATGGTGGGCAATGACGGGTGGTGGTGGGGTGTTAATAGGTGGCGGCGGTAGTGGTGGCCGATGACGGGTGGTGATAAGCAACGATGATGATGGTGGGTGATGACATGGACGATAATGATGGGTGGGATAATGGTGGTAATGATAATAAACATAAGAATGAGATGATGATGGTAGTGGGTACTGGCGGTGATAACAATCGGTGATAGGTGACGACGGTGGTGCTAACAATGGTGGTTGGGTGGTAAGGGTAGGGATGGTAGGGCTGGTGGTGGTGGGGGTGCTAGGATTAGGGGTGGGGTGGCGGCAACAGTGATGGTGACATCAGTGGTGGTGCGGTGGGGGTAGTGGTAGTGAAGTGTTACTACTCTTTTTTTTTAAAGTGCTTATAAAAAATTATAAATTCTAAAAATACTTTTGAAAAGTCATCTAAAACACATTTTTAGGAAGTCTATTTTCTCTATTAAATTTAAAGAGTTAATATTAACTGTTAGATTAATTTTAAAGTAGAATTTAAAATAATTTTAACTACAAAAAGTAAAAATAATTTTTTATGCTTTCAATTTTTTTACTTTATTATATATATAATATAAATACATATATTTGTAATTATTTTTATTTAAAGAGGGAGTGAAACATAATTTATAAGGACTATAGATGTTGAAAGAAGTTTACAAAGCTAATGTGGTATAAGTTAAAAAAAGCAAAATAAAGATAAGAAGTCATCCCACATCAAATAGACAATTCAAGTGATTTTTTCCTTTTTCCTTATATAAAGAAGGCTTACTCTTACACCTTTAATAAGTTGTCTTGATAAGTTTCATCACAATGGGTCACGTAGGCTTATGTAATAGTCCAATATTGTGCAAAAGCTCACAGCTAATTTAGAATAATTGTTTGTTGTGGTTGAGTTAGGGTTAAGGTTAAAATTGAAAATTTTATACTTAGAATTAGATTAAGATTGATCTCTTAACCCACTCAAGTTACACCCTACGATATATACACAATATCATGTTGTCTAACACTTTTTTTTATCACTAGATACAAGGGAATGAAGATTTGAACCACTAACAAAAGGAGAGTTTTATCTAGGTTTGTCAAAATGAAACATAATACGATTAAATGATACAACTCGACACAAATTTAGATGAGTTTGGATGAGGTCATAACGAATGCGGGGGCTATAAACGAATGAATCCACTAATACGTTTAATAAACGAATTGTATTTAGGTGAGATATATTAATTCGTTTATCTTGTTTAAATAAAATTAATATAATAATAAATTAATAATTATTCAATTTTTTTACTCAAAAATAATATATACAATTTGATAATTATATGAGCTAAAAAAGTTTAATAATTATCTTTTTACTATAATAATATAAAAATTTATTAATCGGTTTAAACAAGTACATATTGGGTAATTTGTTTAAATTTTTAATGAAATGAATCATGTTCGATTTATAAATTTTTATTTGTTTAATTGGACGAATTGCCTACGTGTTAATGAATTTTACACAAAGTCAATTAGATCCGACTTAAATCCACTTAACCTAACACGGGTGACTTCCGAACAGAAACCACCAACTTCTTTGGTAATAAAACTTTCGTACGACTTTTCCACATGTCTTGTTCTGTAGCCTGTAGGGAACGTTAGGAAGAAGTGATTGGCTTGGAATGGTTGAGTTTCTGGCAATGCAACTTAGTTGGGACCATTCTGACATAAACACATATCTGCCAATTTGTTCACACACAGAGAGAGACACAGAGAGAGAGTGTGTATGCAGGCTTGGTCCCTCGAAAATAGCATTGTCTGTGTCATTGCATACTGTACTGTGTTTGTTTACGTGGATGCGCAGCAGCATATACGTTGCATCTGTCACTCCTCACAGAAGTTAATCGCTATCCTTTTAGCCCGGATAGCGTGCGTAACTTTTTGATATTATATCAAAAAAAAATCGTTTAATAAATATTATAAAATAAAATAAAATAAAACAGTTCAGTAAAGACAAACAAAAATACATTAAAAAAGTTTTGCATGAGTCACTTTCCTATTGGATAAAAATAAGGGTACCAATCCTATCGTATTCATGTTAAGTACTGATTAACTGTAATCTAATTCATTTAACTAATTTTTAGAATTTAATGCATTTTTTGTTGTGTTTGAAATTAGCTTAAAATTTTAGTTTTTTTAAGTTTTTGAGAAAAATAAGTTAGGTCCGTTTAGACTCAAATTTATTGGGCGACTTTTTCATCAACATTTTGAGCAAAAACAATTTTTTTCAATACCAAAAAAAGGCTAAAAAATTGAATTTATCCAAAGATTTCTAAAAAAATTAGGTTTTTGAAAATACTTCAAACGATTCCAATAATTTATTTTATTTTATTTTTTAAATCTCTGTTTTGCACCCAAAAAAAATCAATTCCAACTGATTCCAATGTTACAAAGAAAGGGAACAACGAGGGATTTATAGTTGCGACCTAAATGTTTAGTGGGGTGGTGACCATTAAAAGAATTGTTACCCTCTAAGTAATTGCTTACACCTTTACGAAAAAGTAACAAAAAAAAAAAGAAGGCAAACTAATGACATGCGCACGTTTTAATTGAAAAGAAAAGGTGAGTGCTACGTATCCCTACAAAGGATAAAACAATTTATGAATGTACTCCATAATTCATGCTGAGATATGACTATGATATTAGTAAATTATTTTTTAATATCATTCTAAAAAATAATTGTTACTTGTACATCTTGATTTTAAGTTATTTATAATTATTGATCTAATAAATAATAATAAAAAAATCTATGTATTATTTTGTTATAAGACAAAAAATAAAAATAAAAATTGATGTGGAGGTCTAAACAATTAATGCCATATTATTTAGTCCTTCAATCCCATCTATTCTTTTTTATTACCCCTACTAACAAGAGGAATACAACTATAACGAAATTTATAACTTTTTAAAATGAATTTATAATTTTTTTAGAATAACAGAGGTCGATGGTGCATCCGGTAAGCTCTTTTGATATTCATTTCCAGAGCTCGATCATATGTTTTAGTCCTTCATTCATATTATGTCTTAATATTTTTTTTATGTTTACATTGTGAGTTTACAGCTCGAATGTTTACTAGTTTGTTGTGAGGTTGTCATGGATTTGCCAACCAAACGGATAGGGAAGCCCAATTAGGTTTTTATTTGTAGAAGTTTCACATAACATTAGTCATTCCATTCCTTGAGAATAACCTAAAAGAAAAGGTGTAGGCCTACTTAAAAATAGAGTGGATACTTTCTGATTTGAAAATAGGGATGAGGAGGTCTACATGGAATAGCCGTCTGAGTTTACTGCTTAGGAGGAGTATTGTAAGAGTGTGTGTTGGTTAAAGAAAGCTCTATATAATTTAAAGTAGTCACATAGAACATAATTTGATAAATTTTTAAATGCAATGTTAGACTTTGGCCTTCTTGAATATTAGACAGACTAATGCCGGAAAGTTAACCTTCAAAAAAGTCAAATGACTACTCCACTTAAAACACCAGATTCGGCACAGAGGTGGTATACTCTCGATCATGAAAATTACAATTTTTTTAAAATTGAACAGTTATTTTCCCAAGCAGGGCCCATGCGACAAATACTATTTAGGAAGTGACAAGGTTCTTCGTACAGTCGTAGTTGATCAATTTTGGTCCGTGGCCGGTGTCCGTGTTTATATTTGTGTTCGTGTGTGATCGTATCGCATATTTCTATTTTATTTAACACGCCTTAGAGAGCATTTTCCCGCGTGGTACTTGTGCGGCATAACAGTCCATAAATAGAACATAGCCTCGTGCAAAGCTACCTCAGCCACTCCTTTTTTGACTCTTGATGCATTATTTCAGTAAGACTTTTCTCGTAGAGGCATAATTTTTTTTTTATATATTTGATCGTAGGACATTTGTATAATCAGTGTTGATGTTTTTGAAGACAGTCATCCAAGCTATTAGATTTGTTAAAACCCAAGCGACTTAACCAATTTTTAGATGACTCACATAGTCACATGCTACAATGATCCAATTAATGAACCGATTTGATTTAAGCTCGATTGTGCTGGATTCCTGAGTTAACCCGTTGGGGGTTAGGTTTATGCACGGGAGATTTCGTGCAATGAATACGGATAGTGACCTTTTGGATGGTTAACCTGAAACAATCAAAAGATTAAAAAAAAGACCAATTGAATTTTCAACTTATTTCTTCCGAAATTTAATTCAACGAATGTTTGAGGCTTTTAGCATAATATTTTTCTCAGTTTAATTTTATGTACCTTTGTTTATATTTCTGAAGAATATTTATATCTAGACTAGTAATAAGTACAGTTTAATAATTATTCTTATGATACTCACTTTAGGCGCAACTGCCACTTACAAGAAAAATAAAAAATAAAATATTATCAGCAAGTTGCTTGCATTTGGTTGACAGTGATTATTATTTATTTACTTAGTAATTTATTGTATCTCACATAGGATTGTTAATCAAATTGATACACTTGAGTTAAGCTCGGCTCATTTTTAATTTGTTCAAAACTTGGTTCATTGCGAATCATACTTAAAACAATTTTTTGATTCGTTTGAAAAACAAACCCAATCAAATTTGACTTATTTAAGTGCAAATATTTGAGCTTAATTCGTTTGAGTTCGACTATTTTATAAATAAATTAAATTTAAATAATTTTTTTAATTCAATTAGTAAAATAATTTTTGAGACTTAGTTTAAACGTGTTCAACTATCAAGGATGATTATTTGTCATTTTTAAAAAGGCAACTTTACTTTCACGTTTATCTCCTGCTAGTCTGCCCACGTGTGCAAACGCGGTCTTGTTATTTTCTACACTCGTTTTTCTTTTTTTCCTCATGGCCCCCACTAATAATTACACATAGGGGCATTGATCAGTGTACCGAAACAGAAGAAGTCAAGAAGGTTCTTACTCTGAATCTAGCCATTTATATCATTTTTCAGTGAAAGTGAGTCACCAACCAACATCCAGTGAATATGAAAAATTAAATTTTAAACTTTAAGTGTTAAATATTAAATTTGTTGTTTGATATTTATTAAAATTTAATATAAAAACTGAAATTTAAAAATTATTATTATTTTAATTTTATCATTTTTTTATCCATCTTACTGTAATTATCGTATTCTTATTATCATCATCACAATAGTTGTGGTGATAACAATAACGACACAATAGTTGTGGTGATAGCGATAACGACACAATGTTGGTGCTCATAGTGACAATGACACAATGAATGTGACGACAATGACAATAACATAATGTTAATGGTGGTGGCAGCTATAATAGTGGTAGCAACAACACAATAATAGTAATTGTGGATAGTGGATATTAAAAAATTAATTGTATAAAATGCATTGAAATTATATTTGTTCATTACGAGAAATTTATAAAATTCTTACTCGCTAACATTTTTTTAGAATTAAGTGATAAGTAGGTAACTTGTTACTTAAAATTTTAACCTATTTTTAAGAATTACTTAAAATATTAATTGTTATGAGTTTTAAGGTACTAAATAGATATAATTTATTAAGTGTTTAAAATATTTAATTTTAAGCATTGAGTAAGTGTTGTCAAACAGTCATTTAGTTTAGGTTTGTTATGTCATTGGATTTTGATTCGATTTTAATTTGAAATTAACTTTTAAAATTAAAATTATTATTTTTTGAGGTGAAGTTATATTCAATTATTTGATATTATTCAAAAAATCAATACCTTTTTTTTTCTTTTTTATAATGAAGAACTTTTTCACGGTAAGAACACTTTGTTTCACTCGTACAAAAATAAATTTTGAATATATACAATTACTTGCTAAATACATGTATCAATTAAAAAGCTCGAGACTTTTCACTTTTAATTTTTTAATTGCGTTGCAATTATCTATCTCAAAAGTTATTAAATCGAGGTGATTTGGATAAGGTGTGCGTCAATGAGTGTGACGACCAATGCTTATGTAAAAGCAACTCCAAAAGATTAGTTATTCTCTTATTTTTAATTATTTTAGATAAGTTCTCCCTAAAACATGGTTCAAACGGACTCGCTATTCTTCTATCTATTTCCTATAACCCCATTTCTACTCACTGGATGTAACTAGCGAGTAAATCCCTTACTGGCGCCGATCTCTTCTTCGGTGCCTTCTCCTCCTTTTCGAGTCTCAGAGACTCTCGCGCTCTCTTTGCCTCTGCATCAATTGAACTCGAAGCCACAAACACCCTGAAATCTTTTACTGTCACCTGAAACCTTGTAACACCCCCCCACTACCCAGCAAGATATTGTCCTCTTTGGCACAGGGTCACGGAACACCGTTCTCCTCCCCTGCCCTCAAGGGTTTGTTCCTCCCAGGGGTTCCCTGGGAAAAGGCCTCTTGCAAGGTAAGGGCTGAAGGCTTACTTATAAGCCCAGCAACTCCCCCCTCCGTAACCGATGTGGGATACCAGGATCTCAC
>CAUOFW020006168.1:3561233-3590135 GCA_963454935.2 Ilex paraguariensis | reverse complement strand
TGTGAGATCCTGGTATCCCACATCGGTTACGGAGGGGGGAGTTGCTGGGCTTATAAGTAAGCCTTCAGCCCTTACCTTGCAAGAGGCCTTTTCCCAGGGAACCCCTGGGAGGAACAAACCCTTGAGGGCAGGGGAGGAGAACGGTGTTCCGTGACCCTGTGCCAAAGAGGACAATATCTTGCTGGGTAGTGGGGGGGGTGTTACAAACCTAGATCCCAAGCACCCTGAAACCTAAATCCCAAATCACAGAAGATCCACACTGAAGCTAAATTCTAAATCCAAGATTCACATTGAAGCTAAAACCTAAATCCTAAATCTCACACTTAAGCTCCACAACATAGAAGATCCATAGCACCTGAAGCTCAACCGATAAGGCTTCATCGCATAAAGGCTCCACCAACTTAAGGCTCATCGATAGAGTCTTTGGCTCTTTATTTTATGCGTTTCACGAGAGAGAGAAGAAAAAATAGCCCGAGGGACAATCTGTGAAAGGATAGGGCCGCTAGACTGCTCTGCGGTTCTGCCTTATACCCTTGCAAAATGAAGAAGGTGAGTTGAAGATAAAGAAGGAAAAGAGGACCTCTATTCACTGCAATTCTTAAACGATTTTACTGGTATATGTCACAAAAAATCTCAATTTCATCTTATGTTTGTCTAATTGCAAAAGAGTCGTGATCTGGGGGTTGAACGATTGAATAATTGAATGAGATTTTTTGTGATTTATTAGGATTGATATGTATGGTCTCTCTCTCTCTCTCTCAGAATGGGGAATACGATGAGTTGATTAAAATCCAGCAATCCCCCTAAATTCAGTAAAACTCATCCAAAAATTTTGAAGTATTTTATGATATTTACTCTTGTAGCTCATAATTGATTAAATTTATACAATGTATAGTTGAATTGCTATTTTTGAATTTTATTATTGAAAGTTAGTTGAAGTGACTAGCTAAAATAGTTAGCATTGTTAGAATGAATTTGAAAAAATGATTATCTAAAATAGATAATACAATATTTAAATATATTTTGAGTACTTTTTTTAGATAAAGTTATTGGAGTTGCTCTAAGACATCAGTGGGGGGGGGAGTGTAATATTATGAAGTGGGATATTTTTTAATATATACTCCATTCGTTCCTAAATATCTGTCATTTTATACAATTTTTTTTGTTCTATAATATCTATCGTTTAATGAAACTAAAGCATAATTAATATTTTTTTTTCTAAATTTATCCTTAACTTTTCAATGCATTACAATAGGCGGAGGCTAAGTGTCTTTCATATTCATTTCCTTCCCAATACGTATTGAATAAGAGTATTTTAGTTTTGTGCAATTATTTTTTACTCATATTAGAGTTATTTAATAGTTTCTTTAATTCTTGTGCAAAAATTTTAAACGACAGATATTTAAGAACGGAGGGAGTATATTTTTTACAAATCACTTAATTATTATATACAAATGAGTTCTTCATTTATTAATAACAAATAATTCACCCAAAAATATTAAGATATTTTTTGAATTGAATAGTTTCAAGCGCGAGTTATAACTTGTTGAAATTAGTTCTTTTGTGGTTTCAAATATTATAATTTATTCTTTCTAAGTTTCAAGTTAATTAAATTAACTAAAAATAATTTCTGAACACTTGAAAGAACCATTATAGTCTTGTACATTATTTTATATATTTTTCTTGAGATATAAATTTCATCCCTTAAAAATAAGGAAATGAAAAATCAAGGCAAAAACTACATATTTTTAGCCCAATACTAATGCATTACACAACACCATATTCACCTTCACCTTTGTCCACGCCACATTAGAAGGAAGAGAAACTTTCTACCGGGAGGGGAATGAAATGAGAGTTAACCATTCAGGGTAGAAAAAGATGGAAGAGCTTTGAGTATGGGGGCATTTACGTGCCTAGTTGGAGAAGTATGAATATTTAGTACAAAAAAAAAATAGGTGCAAGGGTAATTTTGCCTTTTCAACAAAAGTAAAAATCATGTGTTTAACTTTAATCAATTTTTATGGTCAAAAAATAACTATTAGAGTTAATTGCTAAATATTCAAACTTAAAAACAGTTATTTATTGAAATTAAAATTTAAAGGAGTGAATTACAAAGTATCCAAAATTAAAAACACATTTTATAATTAATCCTATATAATATTAATATAGAAGTAATGGTGCTTTTTCCAGTGTTCTCTCTCACGCATCAATTAAAACGTGGCTCAATTATTTATTTTTACATTATGGGAATCTGACGAAATGCGACGACAAAATCAAGGGGTCACTCGATTAGATGTCGTGACGCCAACGCGTACCCCTCTTTATTTAGTATCCGGCTATCCGCCCGTTGTTTGTATTTATCTAAACCAGATGTTAACTAGAGTTAAGTGGAAGGGCAGGACACAGAATTAAATGGGCTGACGATTATTTGAATATTCATTAACGAGTATTTGGTTTGAGCTAGAGCGGCTGTTTCTCGGAAGCTCAAACTAATCAACTAATATTCATGCTAGTTTGACTAAATATTGAACCAAAATTATAACTCAAACGATGGGAAATTAAAATAGTATTTCCCATTGAAATCAAACAATTATTTGTCCGTTTGGTTTGTGTTTTAAAAAATAATATCCAAAAATAATATTTGAGAAGAGTTTTAAAAAAATATTTTTAAAAATTTTTAGATTACAAAACTTGTTTGATTATATATTTTTTAAAATAATTTTAAATAACAAAAATTATAAAATATGTTCAGACAATATTCACAATTCTCACCTCTCTTTCTTTTCCCTCTCTTTGTCTCCACAAAACACACTCACACACGCGCACGCACACACAAACTTATACACAAAGGCATACACACACACACACACAAGTAGACACACAGATCTGTAATTGTTGTGTGTGTGTGTGTGTGTGTGTGTGAGAGAGAGAGAGAGAGAGAGAGAGAGAGAGAGAGAGAGAGAGAGAGACGTACAGACAAACAGACGCTAGGCAGTGAAGGGAGAGAGGAAAAAAAAAACACTGGACAGTGAAGCACAGTAAAGACACTAGAGAATAAGAGCTGAGCAAAGTGGAGAGAGGGAGAGGAAAAAAAAAAAGAAAAAGAAGACATTGTTTGCTGTTAAGGGGATTCGAATGACAGACTTCATTTATTTTGTTTAGCATGTCTCCGTGTTTCCAAAATTTTCAAAGAAAATTGTGAAAACAAGTTTAATTTGTTTTTTGTTTTTGTGCTTCAAATCTCATTTTTTTCAAAAATTTTGAGAATAAAAATGTTAAGTAAATAAGTTTTGAGTGTTTTTAAAATTTTAAGAATAAAAACCTGTTTCGCAGATGATAACCAACACATGCCCTATATGTTTCACTTGTTTTGGATAGTATTTAATATGGTGTATATCGATAATAGTTACAAGTGAAACTTTACTTAGTTTCTATAGTGTCTTCATGTATTAATAGCTTGATAAGAATTATTTCTCTCGAAACTAATGCTTATGCTAGCTTATTTGAACACGTGGTAATAAGTTTATTTCATGAATAATTTTGTACACAAAAATTACTAAAACATATTAGGTATATATGTATCTGAATTAAATATTATCTCAAATTTATCAAACTTATTTTTTCATTGTTCATATCCTATTATATGATTATAAAAATTTTGTATGTTCCCAAAATTATTTATTCTAACTATAAAAAAAATAAACAAACAAATAGTCAAAGTTCTATTTTTTTAAAATTTTGTGATTAAGATTGATTTTTTAATGATGTTTGAGAAATTAAATTTTTTGAAATTCATTTAATTAAACTTCCACTTATAGGTCCTTGAATAAAATAAAAAGTAATTATTAATATACTAATCACATTGAAACTTTAATGTAATGAAGAATTAGTTAGGTCAATTGAGATGAGATTTAATATACTACTTTATAATATATATTATTAAGCATATTAAATTTTAAAAAATTCAAGTTTTACTTAAAATATATTACAATATCTATGTTTACATAAAATTTTAATACAACTTATAAAATTTATTGTGACCAAAAAATTACATTGATGTAAATAAATTAGTTTTTAAAAACAATATATTCAATTATTTTTATTTTAGAAATAAAATGATTAAACTTTTCAATAAAAAAAAATACATATATGTAGGTATAATGTTATCTTATTATATGAGATGAGTAATATTAGATTACCAGAGTTTTTGAACAATTTTGTAAACTCTTTATTCAAAGTAAAATAATATATATACTTTTAAGGATAATATAATCAATCAAATTTTTTTATAAAAATTGATTAAATAATTCAAAGAGATATTATAGATAATTTAAATATTTAAAGACATAAAAATATGATGGTAATTTAGATATTCAATTGTGAAATGATAAAATAATCTTTGTAATATTTTATAATGATAAAATAGAGATTTAAAAATTTGTCATCTTAAGTTACTTTTAAAATTGGTATAGATAGATATAAATATAGATATAGCTATTATATATAAAATTAAATTGAAAGAAAATAATTTATCGAGGTGAAACATAAGATGTGTGTATAATTTTATGTACAAGAATGATCTACATTCACCTTTAAACCTCACGACTCCATGTTGAAATGTTATTTTTGCAAGAATATCTCGGAAAACAACTAAATAAAACTCATTGTTATCGTTGAGATTGTGTTCAACAATAAGTTATTTGGACTCTTGTGTTTAGCCTTGACAATCGTGCTGGGTGGAATGGGTTCGTGTTACAAAATTTTTTTCATCTATATCTCATTTGTTTATATAAACTAATCTAACTATCACACCCGTAATGACTCGTTTATTAGATGAGTTATCTGACATAACTCGTATCAACTGTTAAATAAGAGAATCGGTTAGATTATTTTGAATTTATGCAAAAAATCATCAACTCGTCACACATTATACACATTTGACCTGTTTATTATAATAATAAATCATAACTAGACAAAAAGTAAAGATAAAAAATAAATATTAAATTACTACCAAATTCAAATGTGCTTGAGAGATGAGACGAGTTTATGAGTTAAATACAAAATCGATTCGTTTACGAGTATGTCAAATTAACCCGTTAACCACTTAAATCAGTTAAAATTATACCCAAATCTGTTAAATTCGTATCGATTTCAAGTGTTGTGTGTAACATTGTCAAACCTACTTGTGCTTGCTATATGATTTTTAAATATAAATAATCATTCATAAATTAGGCACATCAAATTAAAACAAAATATTTCTTATAACACTAAAACTGAGGTTCTCCAAATGTTAATTAGTTAATCGTATCATTTAGAAGAAAAAAAAGCCCCTTTTCTAATGTTGACGTGGCAATATTGGGATCACATATGTCGTTCAAATCACATTCTCAACTGTTTCAACTTTCACTGCCAAACATCCACCCAATCTTCAGCACGTGCATCGCTCGTGTAAAAATCAACACAAATGGTGAGAGTTTATTTTTAAAACAATTCGAAATATTAGTCAAAATATATTGAAATACCACAAAATATTACAAAATAATGGTAAAAAAATATAAAAATATTTTAAAATATCTCAAGATATTATAATTTCGATTTAATCGCTATTTTTTTTCGATCCTCTTGATTAAGAGAACTGTTTTGACCGTTTCAAAAAATATTTTGAATCTCGTAAATGAACATAACCACTAGACATGTCAAATAAATAGATAGATACAAATTTAAATAAACAAAATATGATTCATACATAATACAAATCTATCACATAAATTAAATGTAAACTGAATACATTTTAAAATAATATGAGCTAATAGTTTAATTAAATTGGTTACTTAACTATTGTTATTTTAAAATTTATTTATCTAAATATAATTATTTTAAATTTATTTATCAAATTATCGTTATTTTCATTGAAAGTGCGTTTTTAATTTTCAAGCGCATTTTCAAAACACATTTTCTTAAAAATAATAATAATTTAATAAATAAGTTTAAAATTATAATATATAGGTGGTAGCGCTTACCAGCGCTGGCTTACATGGACCTCGCGATTAAATCGGCGGAGCCTTCCTGGAACCCACCCGCCTCCTTTGTCCAACTCACTCTAAAATTCAGCTCAAATTCACTCCAAATCTCCCCCAAATTCACCCCAAATTCTTTCTCTCATATCTCCTCCCCCTACCAAATCGCCCACCACTCTCTCTCCTCTCCCCAACCACCAGCCGCCTTCATTTCTCTCCAAAACCTGCCGGAAAACCCCTTAGCTCACCATAACTTAAAGTCGTGAACCTCAATCATACTTATCAATCTCGCAGAAATACCCAATTTACTGTGTTTTTCACCTTTGTTAAACCATCTGAAAAACCTGTTTACGGTTAATAGAATGACAGATTTCCGGCTACCACCGACGACTATGAACCTTTGGTCCACGACGGACGACAATAGTTCAATGATGGAAGCTTTTATGTCTTCCGATCTGACGCCGTTTTGGCCATCAACACCATCACTTCCACCAGCACCTCCACAATCTTCCTCCGCTTCAACAACAACAAATACAATCGACCTTTCAAAGAGTTTGAGTCAATCACAACCCTCCGTTCCTTTCTTCAACCAAGAAACCCTTCAACAGCGCCTTCAAACTTTAATCGACGGTGCCCGAGAGAGCTGGACCTACGCGATATTTTGGCAAGCTTCGTCCGTTGATTACGCGGGTCAATCGACGTTGTTAGGGTGGGGTGACGGGTACTACAAAGGCGAAGAAGACAAGGGCAAGCGCAAAACGGCGTCGTCTGCTGAACAAGAGCACCGGAAAAAGGTCCTCCGTGAGCTCAATTCTCTTATTTCCGGCCAACAAGCACCGACTGATGAAGCCGTCGATGAAGAAGTTACCGACACCGAGTGGTTTTTCTTGGTTTCAATGACTCAGTCTTTCGATAGCGGAAATGGGCTTCCCGGCCAAGCCTTTTTCAATTCGTCGCCGGTCTGGATCGCCGGAGCAGACAGACTTGCCGTCTCGCACTGTGAGCGAGCCCGGCAAGCCCAAGTGTTTGGATTACAGACTTTGGTTTGTATACCGTCCTCAAATGGCGTGGTGGAGCTGGGTTCAACAGAATTGATTTTTCAGAGCTCGGATCTCATGAATAAGGTTAGGGTTTTGTTCAATTTTAACAGTATAGAAATGGGTTCTGGATCGGGATCGTGGTCTATGCCGACGGAGCATGGCGAGAATGATCCGTCGGTGATTTGGCTGACCGATCCTTCGTCGTCGGCCAAGGAGTCTGTTAATACTGCTCCGGGAAATTCAATTCCTTCGATTAATCACCTTGTGTCAAAGCAAACTGTATGTGACAATCCTAGTTCTAGCACTTTGACTGAGACTCCTAGTTCAATACATGTTCACGGACACCACCCACACCAGCAGCGAAGCCAAGAACATGGTTTTTTCACTAGGGAATTGAACTTTTCGGATTGTGGGTTTGATAGTAGCAGCGTAAGAAATGGGAATTCACAGTCTTATAAGCCTGAAATATTGAATTTTGGGGACAGCAAGAGAAGTTCATGTGGTACAAATGGGAATTTGTTTTCGGGTCAATCGCAAATTGGGGCTGCAGAGGAGAACAAAAAGAAGAGGTCACCCGTGTCTAGGGGGAGTAATGAAGAGGGGATGCTTTCCTTTACTTCGGGTGTTGTTTTGCCCTCCTCGGGTATGGTGAAGTCGAATGGTGGTGGAGACTCGGATCATTCAGATCTTGAGGCCTCAGTGGTGAAAGATGCTGATAGTAGCAGAGTTGTGGATCCAGAAAAACGGCCAAGGAAGCGGGGTAGGAAGCCGGCTAATGGAAGAGAGGAGCCATTGAATCATGTCGAGGCAGAGAGGCAAAGGCGAGAGAAGCTTAACCAGAGGTTCTATGCTCTACGAGCTGTGGTTCCAAATGTGTCGAAAATGGACAAGGCTTCACTTCTTGGTGATGCTATTGCTTATATCAACGAGCTGAAATCAAAACTTCAAAGCTCAGAGTCAGATAAAGAGGACTTGAGGGATCAATTGGAGTCATTGAAGAGGGAACTGTCTGGTAAAGGATCGCGGTATTCAGCTCCACCTCCACCTGAAAAGGATCTGAAGATGTCAAACCACCACGGAAGCAAGATGGCAGACTTGGATATAGATGTGAAGATCATTGGATGGGACGCAATGATACGAATCCAATGTAGTAAGAAAAACCACCCGACTGCAAGGCTAATGGCAGCCCTTAAGGAGCTAGACCTAGATGTACACCATGCTAGTGTCTCGGTGGTGAATGATTTGATGATCCAGCAGGCTACGGTGAAGATGGGGAGCCAATATTATACGCAAGAACTGCTTACGATAGCCTTAACTTCCAGAGTTTGCGAAACACGATAAGGATTGGATAGACAGCTTCCAGGAACAAAGTTGGTTTGTGAATTGTGTTATGGATCTGGGAATTTTTTAGGCTCCCAGTAAGGAACTCTGTATAATACTTCCTTCCCAATTAGTCTTTTACAAGTTTTTACAATGTTCCGAGGTCGTGGCCAATTTAGATTGAAAACCTAGTGAATTTGGCTTTCATGTTATTGTTGGTCTTGATCTTCAGTCTAGATGGTGTCTAGTTCTGCGTATATATAATCATCGTGAAACCTGATAGTATTTCGGTTTCATAGAGATCATATGTTGCTTGTTCTTCTGTATTGTAAGATCTACGTGTGTTATATGTACTTTGTATTTCCAAATTTGTAACTGTTCTTGGTTAATTTCAAACCAAATGAAGAAGACAATTGGCTTCTGATAAATATGTTACTCCTGTTTATACTCCAGATTGTTTCTTTAAGCAGACTTTGCAATTAAACCCCATATAGGAAGACATGAACTATGCTTGTTTTTACTTTACATATATTTTTAGACATGCAATCTTTAGGGGTGGTTTAGTAGTTGAGTTTGACTTTTGATTACTCGGTCTCTAAGGTTTGTCATCCTTGTTTCTTTAGGAACATATTCTAATCTAGTTCAAGTCACGATAATTCAATTCAAGTCACTATAGTCAGTCGTTAAATTCGAGGGAGTAGTTGACGTAAGTTTAAACACTTTGTAGTAGGAAAAAAAAATTTTAGACACACATGGGCAAGCGTGCGCGCGCACACACAGACACACACGCACACAAAGTCATATATAGTGTGTTCCATGCTTTTATGGTTGCTCTATTGTGACATGGATGTTGCATCTTTGAGTTACAGTATCATATGTACATGTGAAGTGAGATTGTGAACATCTGACTTATTGTATCCAAATTTCGTAATTGTGAAAATCTGATGGCTATTCCATACCTAACTGGGCTGAAATGATAACATAAAGAAATTTTGTGGAAGAAAACAAGCAAACTTTATTAGAATAAGAAAATAATCATGCTTTACATGTGAAATTTGTTTAATATTGAAAGTGATATGACCTTTATTCTGAATCACTATAAGTCCACTCTAATCATTTTTTCTCTCTCTTTTTTTTAATAATTAATTCTTATTTTGATGATGGTGGAGGAGCCCAAGGCAGAGTTAGTGATGATTAGTGAAATTAATAATAAAGGATTGAATTTTGTTGAATGGACAAAATTTTCAAATCTATTTTTTTGTTTGATTGGTGGCAGTAACCCAAACTCAAAATCTACCTTAAAGTTTGGGATTTGACTTTGGTAGCAAAGGAGATATCATACCGAAGATTTTTATCTTTGTGATCCACTATAATGGCTTTTAGGGTTTAGTTACAAGTAGAAAAATTAACATTAATCTTAAATTGTTAGGATTTATTTTTAAAAAATGATAACTTTTGGAGTCTTCATATAATTTTTATGAATCAAATTACAATTTTTTGGGGACTAAGTTATTATTTTTTTGGGGGGGAGGGGGTGGAGTTACGGTCGATCCTAACATCGCAAAAGTCCTATAAAAGACTTCCTAAAAGTTTTATAAAAGGTTATATATGGATTTAGATTCCCTCCATTATCCCATCCCTTTAATTTTTTTCAATACAGTGCTAGATGAGTAACACGTGTAAGATTTTAAATTTCAATGGATAAGATATTTTCTCATTCATTTTTGTTGTTGGTGGAGTGTTAACCATTATTAAGGAATTTTCTCACAAAATTTTTTTTTATCCATTGAAGCTTAAAATTTTACAAGTGTCACTCATTTAGCACTGTATTGAAGGAAATTGAAGGGAAAGGACAATAGAGGGAATCTGAATCCGTTATATATGATGGTATGGTACTAAAATTTTTTTGGGATATAAACCGTTGTCCTAAAATTTGGTTGAGAAAAGGTTGTTTGATCATGGATCCAAAAGCTTGGGCCAAGTTGATGCCTTTTAACATTTTTTTGGGTATAGCACCTTCCTTTTTTAAGGTTGATGTTCTTTTATTGAAGTTAATGCTTTGCTGTCCTTCCTTTGTTCAGGAGAAAGCGAGGACTTTCTTTTAACTACCGACCCAACCAAAAGAGATCAGTGTCTTGATACTTCGATTGATTGGATCGAAGTATGAAGGAATTGATTAGTTGCTCGTGCTTTCTTAGCACTATAGGATTGACTACGGTGAGACGTTTAGTCTTGTGTAAAAAATGTCTTTTTCTATGGTGTCTCTTTATATTGTTCTCCTACCTTCACCATGTATTCACACCACATGAATGAAGTTCCACAGACCAACCATTCATTTGCATTCCAAACCAAGCACCCTGCATTTGTTGAGTGTCTCTTTTTATGCTTTTTCATTGGGACCCAACTCAAATTAAAGACATGTGCATGTGTGCATTAGAAGAGTCTAGCACAAGCCAAGAATTGAAGACCTTTTGTCTTCCAAGTTGCTTGACCGGTTTTACACTTTGAGTGGGAAAAATTTGTAGAAAATGAAGAGAGTGGACAGCTTCTTTTGTAAGAGAAAAGTGGAAGACATCAGCCCACTTCTTGCTCTTGTTCAAGACTCATTTCTACTCCAATCGAGCTGAAAATTCAGGGAAATATTCCTCACTTCCACAACTGGCTTCTACTGTTTCGGGTTGTTAATCGGACTCTTTTACAACTGGTTTTCAATGGTAGAAGTTCAGTCACTTTGGTGAAATCTTTTTAGTTGTTTTGTATTGAAATCCACCTAAGGGTGAAATTTTTATATTTGGAGCCAATGAGATATTTTTCTCTTGGTGTTTGATTTCTCTAGTTGTGATTAGAAGATTTGTAATCTTACTTTCGTTGATAGTGGAGAGATTGGACCAAGTTTTGGTCTAGTGGTTTTTCCCTTCGCCTTGAAGGGTTTTCACGTTAAAAATTCTTGTGTTTCTTGTTGTTGATTTAGGTTGTTTTTATGCTTGTATATGGTTTTGATTATTCTCTATTAATTTGCACATAGAGAGAAAGTCATTAATATTTTCGAACAACATTCACACCACATGAATGAAATTCCACGTTCAATCAAACCAATTATTCATTTTGCACTCCAAGCCAAGCTCAAAGTCTCCACATCACTGAATACTTCCTTTTTTCGATCTGCGGGTCACACTTCAGAAGAAATGAAGGGACAACAACAGTAGGTTATATTTGGGTTAATTGGGTGTCTTTGACTTACCATTTTCTCTTTCCTGCCCTCCTCCTTTTCTACTCACTAAAAGATGCTTTCATAAGAAGAACCTTTGAGATTGGATTGATGTTTAGTGAGACTCTACAGAAGGAGTTAATCCTATCAAACATGTGAAGTATAACTTTCTGCAAGTCTATGACATTAAGAGTAAGTTTCAAGAAATTATAAACAAGACAATGATTTAAAAAAAAAAAAAAATTAAAACAGATAATTTTAATCTTTGGTAAAGTTAGTGCTCGATTACTGTCAATTAGTTTATAATGGGTTCGAAAGATAAGTGATAAACCGTATTATCCTTATATTAGATGGGTGGAAGTTAAGAATGACATGTGTGCACAACCAAATTAGTATAGGCTCAGCTGTGTTTCCGGATCTAATCTTCAACAGAAGAAAAACGATGGTTGTTATTAGCATATGTTACTACCTAAAACAACTGTAATTATCAATCCCAATCTTCTTCCATTTCTCTTCCACCCAAACATGTAGGAACTTCAACCACATGAACATAAAACCCATCCCTTGTCTCTCCCTCCAGGTCCTCCCTAGACGTCTTCCCTCAACAAACCCAAAGGCCATTAATTCATTTCCAGGTCAAGTTCTCTTTCCATCACCATGAGTCTGAACTGCTTGACCTGCCAGAGTATGCCAAGGACCGACTCGGACAAGGGATTTAAGCAAATATATGATCATGAGAAGCACCATTTTAGCCATTGTTTGGGCAAGGTCGAGAGAAGATGGTCCGGGAACTTGGCGTCGCCACCCAGGCCTTACGAAAAAATAAGGACAGGCAAGAAGGCTACTCATCATCGGATTCATAGTAGTGGAACAGTTGAGTTTGAGAGCAGTGCACCAAAATTGGTGAGGAGCTGTGGGATGAGAAGGGACTGGAGCTTTGAGGATCTGAGACAATGTGTTAAGGGATGAACAGGATAAAGAAGCAAGAGGATGATATATAGCATAATATTGATACAACTTTTCTGTTCTTTTCATCTACCATTTGTATTATGTATAATATCTCCAAAAAATTTTCCAATTTTTTTATGTTCGTGAGACCGGCTTTTGGAGCAAAAATTTGTTCATTGTGACCTAGACATTAAGGATTCGAGTTACAAAGATAGTCTTCTCGTAGGATTAAAATTACATACATCTGAACCTCTCCAAACCGTACAATAGTAGAAACTGGGTCATCTTTTTATATTGGTTAATGTTTGATCTGCATCCACAATTCATTGGGTATTTTCTTGTTTGATAGCTTCTTATGCAGACATTGTCATATGTAATAACTGGATTAAGGATGATGACAAATGTTTTGAAGTTGTTACTTGATTTTCCTACCTAGGGTAAAATTGTCTAAAGGGAGGGGAGATTCAAAACTATTTCCAGTGTAGAAATAAATCATCGATGAACAATATTGTTGATGCTAGAAATTGGTGGACGGTTGGAACCTCTTTGATATGCAAAATGGGAAATAAACCATGGTTTGGAGGTAAGGCCGGTAAACGATTTGAGCTACCCAAATTTGGTTCATTTTTAACTAGACTCAAATTCATTTATTTAGAAAACAAGTTAAGCTCGAATTTTTTTTTTAGGCTTATTTAGAAAACAAATTTTATAAGCTTGACTTGTTTCGAGATCAAGCTACTCAAGCTCGCAAAACTTAGATTATTTATATATAAAATAATCAAGCTACTCAAGCTCATTCGTTTAAAAATCATGTCGAGTTTAAACAATTTTTTACAATCGTTTAGAAATATGAGCTTGTAAGATTGGGATAAAACTCATTCGGTTGATTCGATGACCACCCCTATTGTAAGTTTTACTCTTATTGTGTTCTTTGCGTCAGAAAGCCCCCCCTGTTTCTAGCAACCCACATCCATCAAGTGGCTTTGTCCATATAAGCTTTGCTTGAGTTCAGGCTAAAGCCTGGAAGGCCAGACCACCCTGCTCGGTATGAAGCACAAATGCCAACACTAAATGACACTTCAAATAACAAGGGGCAAAGGAAATTTCTGGTGCACTATTGAAACGCATGACAAATGGAAAGAATATCAACATTGAAAGCATCTGCTGGGTCGACACCGACACCGACACCGACACCGACACCAACACCAACACCAACACCAACACCAAGAGGTGAAAGCTAAGGGAGCAAATAGGATTAGATACCCCAATAACCATAGCAGTAATCGACATTGACATAGAAAATCAATTTTTTAAACAGTTTCAAAAGAATAAAATATGAAGAGGGAGAAAGGAGTACAGGATAAAGATAATACAAGAAAGAGAAGTATTAGTTGGAAGGAGGACAGAAAAACCAACTGTTTCTGATTGCTAGAGCTCAATATAGAGATATCATCATTGTAAAGTGAGCACAAAAGCTTTCCCTAGGATTGTTATAAGTATCACCATACTCAACCATCCAAGCTATCAGACATCTCTTGAATCAAATCTACCAAGCGGTGACTTAGTCACCTCTGAAATTTGCCACATACAGGAAAGTCCTTTCACATGTAGATAACATTGTAGCTACTTGAAAAATTAACCAGCCCAACCAACGTCAATAAAAACAACACGTGCAGTAGAACAACAAGTAGTAAACAACAGAATTCAACGGAGATCGCCAAATACTTACAAAACATCATTGATATGCTTTTCTAACATTTGCCTCACAAAATGCAGGCAAGACATTTTTAGGTATAAAACCTTGAAATTATTCCCAAAAAACAACAGGTATATGGAGGCTAGTATCCTAGTAATTCATAATTGCAACTTATTTATACTATATAACAACTTGAAATTATACAATGGAGAAAAAGATGCCTCTCCCCCCCCCCCCCCCCCCCCCCCCTTTTTTTTTCCTTNATAACAACTTGAAATTATACAATGGAGAAAAAGATGCCTCTCCCCCCCCCCTCCCCCTCCAAATTTTTTTTTTCCCATTCTCCTCTTTTTCTCTTTGGGGCAGCAAGGAATTATCACTGAAGTTAGCAGCTGGTGGTCAAAGTGCATCACTAAATATCAAAGCGAGAATAGTACAGAAATGCAGCAGAGAAAGAGATAAGCCGAGCTTAGCATCAACTCGAAGCACAAGACTAAAGGGTCAAAATCAAGAATATGGGGCGTGATTACATGAAATGACATTTTCATGGTAAAACTTACAAATTTGAGAAAGGGAAAAAATTCACCCAGTGCTCAATTCGCACATGCACACAAGCACATTAGAGAGATATGCAGAGAGAAGTTTTGTACGTAAGGTGTATATATATATATATTGGTTGGTGATGAAATGTAAAAAATATGAAGAATGAAAACTAAGAGAGATAAACTTTCTATCCTTCAAGGATGAAAATTAAGAATGATACATTTTTTTTCCTTTATATTTGGTTGGATGAATGAAAAAAATATATATATATTTTTTATTTTTTATTTTTTTTTGTACTGGCTAAAATTAAGGGTGACAATCAAATCGTGTCGTATTAGATTCTTGTTGAGTCATAAAATTATGAACATTTTATATTTCTTCCTCGCGTGTCAGGTCATTTTCAAATTCGTGTCAAGTTCGAGTCGTGGTATCGTGTTAAGCAGAAAATTTTCACCTCTAGTTAGGACGAAAAAAATATTTTATATATATATATATATATATATATATATATATATTGTATTTTTATCATTGTATTTTTATATGAAATAAATGTATACATAATATATAGACAAATAAAATACATCTTAATATAAATAATTAATTTTTTATCCACTTTCCTTCCGATTTTGGAGAGATTAATTTTGGTGAGTCAAAAAGAAAGTTAATTCATCAGCCTTTTCTATCTTTCCTATTTTCCTTCATAACCAAACATGATATTTAATTTATCCTTCCAACTTTTCATCATACCAAATGAAACATTAATGAGATGTCAATAGCGATAGGAGATTGAACTCAAAAGAAACGTTCATTTTTACAAACTATAAATGACTATTGACCCGGGCATCTAAAGGAGATAGAAACAATATACAATTCCACAGATGCAGGTAAGTTCAATCAACACACAAGTTCAGAAAAAAAATCTTGAAAGTTCATTCTCATTCTAGATAATTAACCAAACATTGAACTAGAAGAGTGCCAGGAAACATCTCATGCGAAGATCAACCATAAGAGGAAAATTATATCCCATGCAATAACTGTAATTTACGTAACTTTTCCTCTGCTTCAATCAAATATCTTCTCGGCACAAAATTTTCTCCATGAAATTCATTACACGTTCAAATAGAAAAATCCTTTATTATGCATGAAACTGAAAAATTAGGATAAGAGCAAACCTTGAAAACTCCTCCCATGGGGAAGAATATCGATTCAAACTAACTGAAGTTTAATCCACAATATTACATTAACAGGAAAACTCTTCCAGCAGACAGCCTAGTCATTAATTTTCAGTGTCTGTAATCCTACATCCTTTCATGTTACAGCTCTGCCCAAGTGTTCAGATGAGTTGTACGATCTTCTCTATATCATGAAGGAAAAAAATGTCTAAGAAATGACCAGATCCCAGCTGTTACGGCCCCATATCCAAGAACATGTCTGCAAAATGGGTATTAACTATTGATAAACAAGGGAAAACAACAGACGGCACACTTCCAAGAGGACCTCTCTAACACTTATAGTGTACATATACAACTGAAGCTACCATCAGAAGAAGAAAATCGCCATTAAGAAAGTCCTTGCTAGAATCAATCATGGAACCCACACAGAGTTAGCAGCTTTCTGTCTAGGGCTATTGATCCCTCCATCTCGGGCTTGAAATGGGGAAAAATCCTGACGGAGACAATGGAAATCCATAACCAGGGGAAGGCGGTAGTTGAGGTCCAGGACCTAATATGCCCGACTGAGCCATTGGAGAAAACGAAAAATTTGGTGTCAGTGGGGGAGGATACTGATACCCAGGAGAAAGCAGTGGATAAGGTGATCGGGGCGATAACAAGTTTAAGAAACCAGTAGGCGAGGGCAAAAGGAACTGAGAAGTGGGAGAGGGTAAAAGAGGAGGAGGACCATTCGACCGCGGAGATGGAAGAGGGGGAGGAGGACCATTCATCCTAGGGGATGGAAAAGGAGGAGGACCATTCATCCTAGGAGACGGGAGAGGAGGCAGAGCTGGGTTAGGAATTAACCCAGATGGTGGTGGATGGGCTGGAAGTTGGCCCGGAAATTGAGGCTGTGAATGAGGAAATGGTTGAAGATGAGGTTGAGTTTGTCTTGGCCCTGGATCTATGAAGGAATTTTGAAGGTAACGCATGTAAGCTGAAACAGGAGACTCAGCTGTATTTGGCCAAAAAGAATCACTCGGAGTCAATGGCGGCAACATAGTGGGCGAGGGTTGACCAAAATGAGCAGGTGGTCTATCAAAGTTGTTAACATAAGGAACCATTGTGGGCGGCTGTGGTGGTGCGGGGGGATGGATGGGGATTCGGGGTCGATTTATTGGGTTCAGTGGAGGAGGCCGGATTCTCTGTAACCGCATGCTAGGTGATTTGGGTGGGTTCTGGGGAGGTCTAGGTAGTGGTTCATGCGAAGGCGAACCCGTCAGCTGCTGAACAATGTTCCGAAAATCATTCTTGTTTATATTGTAAACCTGAGGTTGAGGTTGTTGCCTAGCAGAATTATTAAAATTGGGTTGGTGTATTGGGCTTTTTCGTATATTTTTCCCCATCTTGTTCACACCCAAATGATCAATATCATGCCTATTCGTCGACCGATTCGAGTCATCCATTTTCTCAACTTCAACTTAACTTAGAGCCAAAAATGCAAACCCTTCCTTCTTTATTCCCCAAAAATTCCACGAATTTACACCATTTAAAGCTTCAACATAAAGACCCAGAACTTCAATTTCATAAAGGCCTAGAACTTCAATTTCATAAAGACCTAGAACTTCAATTTCATATTCAAGCTCAAAGACCCTAAATTATAACATTGAAGAGACAAACACAGAAGAGATAGCCACTGGTTTAATTGAAACTGAAGAAACAGAAAGCATACCCTTTTCTTAGCTCTGTGAACCCCAGATTCGAATCACTTTCAATACCACTCCAAATGCTATGCCCAGATCAAGATCGCTGTTTTCACCAAAGCTTCAATACCCAACAACCCTTCCTCTGTGAACTTGCTCTAAAATTCAACAAGGCCCAGAATATCTTCAACAGTAGTTTCGGTTTTGAGATGAGGACAAAGAGATCAAAGAACCCTAAAGAACAATCAAGTTTCTGACGCTAGTTTCTCTCTCCAGAGTTGGAAAAGGAGTAAACAGACAGAAATCAGAGAGTAAAATAGGAGGGAGCTACTCTTAAGGGTTGAGATAACTACGCCTTGACTTGCGCTACTCAGAGATGCGCCAAGTGCGTGTATGCTCTTCTTCTTCTTCTCTCTGTAATTGAAGTTGAAGTTGGTAGAGAAGACCACGATGGAGAAGAGAGGAAACCCTAGTGCAGAGCTGCGGCTGAGGTTGGAGAGAGAGAGAGAGGAGGTTGGGTCGGTCGGTCAATGAGGAAATGGAAAGAAGAATGATTTTGGTGAGCAGTGGTGTGGGGACACGAGTGGGGCCTTGGTTGAATCCGAAAGATGCTGAGCTTACGTTTGATCCAAATTTAGACAGAACATGGGGAAGGAAGCTGAGCCAAATCCAATGATTATGAAATTTCAAGGGTAAATTACACTTTATCTAAATTATTTTCTTTATTTTATTTTATTTTATACCCTCAACTGGAAAATTTCTTACATTATATTTTAAAATATTAATTTTATTTTATATCACTCTAATAAATAACGATCGTCAATTTTTGAACGATAAATACGCATGTGAGAGTGGTTATAAAAAATCAAGAAAAATACTCATTTATGAATTTATCCTTTTTAAATTTTAAATTTTTTTCTTCTGACCTCCGTTATCTATTAGAATGGTATGAAATAAAATTGATACTTTAGAGTATAATATAAAAAATTTTATAGTTAAAAATATAAAATAAAATAAAGATAATAATTTAAAGGGATAAAATATGATTTACTCAAATTTCAACGGACTGATGCTGATTTTCTTTTCTTTTTTGTTTTTTTTTGTTTGGAAGGAATATATCATTGAAAAAAATAGAGTTAGCGCGGAAAATCAAATAGAATAATTTATAGTTCAACGTAAAATATAGCCCTTTCTTCAATCCCAAATATACATTTAGGTACATGTAGTCTAGTTGTAATAATAACTTAAGGGTCTGAGGTCAATTCTCAAAAAATTAATATTTTTGACAGGATAAAGAAAGAATGGTTTCTTTAAAAGTTGAAATATTTGCACAGAATAATTAAAGTAAAAATTGGAAAAAATAATATTTGAAAAATATATTCTTTAGCTTCGAAAATCTAGTTTGCTTATATTTATACAATAGTAATTTAATTGGTTAATCTCTGATATTACAGTAAATTATTTGGAAGATCTTTCTCTGAATAAAAATTTGTTGATGATTGAAAATAAAAGTTGAAGATCTAGTTTAAACTACTCAGGAGAATCATAATTTTTTTTATACTAAATAATCAAACAATTGATATAAAATACCAAACTTTGCTAAAAATATTCAATCAATCGGATTAAATAAAATCAAATTGCATTAATATAAATATTGAAATAAACATTCACAGATCAACCAAACTGTAACTAAAATAATATAAAGAAACTACTTGCAATTCATGCTAAATTCCTTAAAAATTTTGATAAAAATAAAATTAGAAAAATGGGGGAGAACCGTTGATCATTCCTTTCACCAAGGAAAGACGATGTATTTACACTAAGATGGTGGTACATAGTCAAAGTAAGAAAGGACTCTAAATCTTTGCTCATTTTTGTCATTCAATCAATCCTTGTGGCAATGGGGAATTACCGAGATCGATCCTCACTAATTTGTCGTGGCCTTCACATAAAAATAGATTGATCCCTATTAATTTTTTGACACTTTCTTCTAATTCCCCCACAAAACTAGATCAACCCTTTTAGTCATGAGATCGATCCACTTTACTTCTTCAGCACTGAATGTTCTCATAAAAGCCGTTCACATCAATCCTAATATCAAATGGATCAATTCGTTCTATATTTCTAGACTTTAAATCAATTTTTAAATAATTTTCATACAACAACTGTCATATCATGCACGCACGTCTATATTTCATAAATCCTAGAATTTGGTGCAAGAGGTATACTTGTCACTCATAAATCATTGCAACCCTTCAAAGGTTTTTAGGAAAGAATGGTTTTGANTTATACAACAACTGTCGTATCATGCACGCACGTCTATATTTCATAAATCCTAGAATTTGGTACAAGAGGTATACCTGTCACTCATAAATCATTGCAACCCTTCAAAGGTTTTTAGGAAAGAATGGTTTTGAATGTGTTGGACTCTAGTTAAGAGGCCTTTGTTTTCTACTTGAATTTGATCATAGCATCTATTATTAACAAGATGTTGTTTTTTCATAGTGACTGATTGGTCAAATTTGAACACGATCATTAATATGAACCGTGTATGTATATATGCTTGTATTCTATCTTTCTTTCCCATCTAAACTTCATCCATATCTGCTGGCTCTGGCTCTGTCTCTGTCTCTGTCTCATATAGATGCAAATAGGAAAAGACAATAATATTTGTGTGCAAGTAAAAAGANAATATGAACCGTGTATGTATATATGCTTGTATTCTATCTTTCTTTCCCATCTAAACTTCATCCATATCTGCTGGCTCTGTCTCTGTCTCTGTCTCAGTCTCAGTCTCAGTCTCATATAGATGCAAATAGGAAAAGACAATAATATTTGTGTGCAAGTAAAAAGATTATAAAACTGATTGGGGTGAGAGAGGCTCGAACTCTCGACCTCAGGATAACTCAGAAGCTATGAGACCTACGCGCTAGCCAACTGCGCCACCACCCCTGTGAGCCTTAGATTAATAAACTATCAACATAATCTATATTCTTACCTTAATTCTATCCCGTGATCAACCTGCCCATAACTATTTTACAAGGTATTTGCCTTCTTTTTTGTTAAATATATATANGCTTAACAAACTATCAACATAATCTATATTCTTACCTTAATTCTATCTCGTGATCAACCTGCCCATAACTATTTTACAAGGTATTTGCCTTCTTTTTTGTTAAANGATTAATAAACTATCAACATAATCTATATTCTTACCTTAATTCTATCCCGTGATCAACCTGCCCATAACTATTTTACAAGGTATTTGCCTTCTTTTTTGTTAAATATATATATCAATTGATCACTATCAACTGTAATGATGAACTCAATTATTCCAATTCTCGAATAATACTTTTTTAGCAGATTATAAAATACTGACAAAAAAAAAAATTGAAGAAAAAACCGAAACAAAGTAAAATAGAACCCCCCCCCCATATAGAGGTGTTCGTATTTCTTAATTTCATCTCGAGATAAGTTAAGATTCTTGGCAAGACAAATAGCTCGCTCGGTGGAATATGAACCGGCCTTCCTTCTAGTTCGGTGGTTGCGGACATCAAATTTTAACCACTTGGTTGTGGGTTCAAGGGCCGGTAGAGAGAGAGAGAATAGAGATTGATGTGGAATATTAATCTATCAATTACTTGATCTTCGTACATGATTGATGTGAATTAATCATTATTTTTAATTAATTTGGTTATAACTGGAGCATCTATATAATATTACATTTAAGAGGTTGTATTTTCAATTTATAAACACATAATAACGATTAAAAATGGTTTAGTGGTATAAAATTCATCTCATTTTTTTTTTGGGCCTAAAAATGCCATCTTCTCTATACAACCTCTAATGTTGGACAATTCAACCAACAGAGTTCTCAATATCAGATAATCACATTAATCTACACATACCTCTTTCTTTTATCTCCCCTAATTCTCTCTTATTTTTTCTCTGTGCACTATAACTTTAAATTGCATAACTTTTAAAAAAAGGATAAAAATATTATCTAAAACATTAATATTACATGATTAATGTACGATTTTTGGTATTATAGAGTATTTTCTTATCAATATTTGTAATCATAATTAAACAATAATTACTGCAACAAGTCTCTCATCTCCGTGTATATTGTTATATGCAAAAAAATTGTAAAAATCAAATGTATGAAAACAAAAGTAATGCGCTTACTTGAACGCAGAATATCAATAAGAAATAACAGAAATAAAAAATAATCCAAGCTCCTTAAGACATATTTGTTTCTTTTCGGTACTCAAGGTTAATAAATAATTGTCTCTAGAAGGGGTGCAACTCGGGCGGGTTGGATAATCAACCATAATCTAACCCTAGATATATAATATTCAACCTAAATCCTAACCCTAACTCTACCTCGGGTTGAAAAATTCAACCCGAGCACTATCCGAGTTTAATTCGATCGGGTTGAATTCGGGTTACTTTAGGGGGTTTAATTCGGATTCAATTTAGGTAGAGCCAAAAATAAGTTTGTTATTTTAAACCTAATATATATATTACATAATATTTACTTAAATTAACGACCAATAATTTCAACCAAGTTTTTAATCAAAGAGGCTGAGAGAACAAGAGAGGCAAAGAGAACGAGAGAGATAGAGAACGATAGAATAAAAATGAAAAACTAGTGTTAATGATTTATATATATATATATAATTTTTTTATTTTTCGGGTTCAGTTAACCCAAGTATAAAAAATCATTGCCAAAATCCTAATTTTTTCAAGTTAGACTCGAGTTGAAATCGGATTGTCCAACCCAAGTTGCACCCCTAGTCTCTAGGGATGGCGGTGGACCAGGGTGGAGGTGCGGAGAATAGTCTCCATCTCCTTACCCGCTTAAAAAATATTTATCCATCTTCGATCGACCCCTGTTAGCAGTGAAAATTTTAATTCCTTTCCTCGCCCCCGTGAATAAATTTTGATCCTCGTCCTCATCTCCGTCCTCGCTATCGTCTTCATCTATAATAATTAATTCCTATGATTTTAAAAAAAAAAATAATAAAACTTCACAAATGGTTCTGCAAGAAGAATGAAACCTAACAAATAGGAAAAGAAAAAAAGAGAAAGTTTTTTTTTGTTAAAGAGAAGAGTGTGTGAATGGGTGGGGCTTATATATATATCATGGGTTTAGCGAGGCAGAGACAGGGCAGAGATTAGTTTCAATTCATCCCCGCATAAGTTTATACGGGTACTTTCATATACGTTTACCTTCTAATACGTATGGTTCATTTCTTAGTTCAAATTGAGTAGGTTTGTACGAATATTTGTTTTTTTCCGATCCACTATCATCCCTCACTGTCTCTCAAGATATAACGAATTTCATCTTTGCAGAAGCAACACTTCAATCTCCAAATGCTAACAAACATAATTTGTGTTTATACCTAAACCAAACAGAAATGTTGTGCAAAAATAGAAAATAGATGTAGTATGTTGGATTTTTCTGGGCGTGAACGGACACTTATCAAGAACGGGCAAAAAATTTAAAAATAATGGACATATTATTTGAATTTCAGTTGGAAGAATAAGTGCAACTCGAATCTAGATTCGTTTGGTTTAACCCACAACCTGCATCGCGCCAAATAAACTTTCAACAAAAAAATTTAAGATCTTGTTGACAGAACCTGGCTCGGTTGTGGCGAGGCGGGCAGTGTATGTGCTCGTTCTGCTAACAAAAATTGTGGTAACCCTTATGGTTCTACTCAAGAAACCAACAATAAGTATATTAACTCACTAAGTTTTTGGTTTCTATTCGGTGTGGATAAAGTTTATTACATCATTCATAGTTTCTTTCATTTAAGTGGGTCACTTTGAGATACAAATTCTCATTCAATACTTAATATTTTTAAACAAATAAACATATCACGTTAATTTCCTTGCGGAAGAAAACAAGTTTAAATATGATTCCACTAATTTTGAGGTGTTGATTCTACTTTTATTTAAGTCCAAAATTACTCAAAATGAATTATTCAAAAGCCAATTTTTCTAAGATTTTGATCCACGAAATTATTGCTAGTCCTTTTACAGATGATATTTTATATGCTCAATAGTTTTTTGATACCTACATGAAATGCTTAAATATCACCACTAGCTTTTAAAATGTTTGATAGTGTCACAATCAACCAAAGCCATGAGAAATGGGGGAAAGGAAAGAAGAGAGAGAACATGTCCGAGAGAAGAAGTCTGAAGAATAGGAATTGGAGAAGTGGAATCCACAAAGCAAGCCAAAGGATTGGATACCTCAACCCTTTTTTGTCCCTATTACGTTTAAACTATAATTGTATGCCTCCTTCCTCCCTTATTCATTGGCTTTGATTTCGTTCCAACCACTGCTTTCCCCCAAGAAAGAAGAATTAAATAAGCATATAACAAAATGGCTCACATAAATAAAGATTCTTTGACAACCTACCTAATAATTTTTCAGAAAAAATAAATCGTTTTAATCACGNGGTCACATAAATAAAGATTCTTTGACAACCTACCTAATAATTTTTCAGAAAAAATAAATCGTTTTAATCACGTATTTTTTGTTTTAATTTTTTTATTGCATTTTAAATCTCAGGACCTTGAAAACTAACACGCTATGCATATATATTAAATCAAAATTTTATACAATTAAAAAAGACTCAATTTTAAAATACACTGATAAATACCTCGCCCATTATTTGATTACTGAATCAACACTTGGGATTTCAACCACCTAACATTTCTCTCCTCCAACCAGGACTTTGTAAGCACCTCTCTCTCTCTCTCTCTCTCTCTCTCGTTTCGTCTTGGATTGTCAAGTTGGCAACTTGCATAACACTTGAAACGCAGACCCTTGGCCTACCTGAAAGAGGTAGTCACTTTCTTGGACTTCTTAGTCATGTCATCTGGCTACAGATTGGTCTAAACCATCGACTAAACTAATGAGATAATGTTATGATACAAAAAGTTTATTTTGGATGCCATGCCAAAAAAAAAAGTCTAAATCGTGTATTTTTGGTTTCATTAATTAGAGTTATTGATCATGAAAATAATAAATTAAGATAACAAAATTAAACAATAAGTTTTTTTCAAGTGGAACCAAAAAATCAAGTGTGGTACCCAAAATTACCGCATCTTCACTTTTTGATATTATATCTTAAGCTTATATAAGGCTATCATGGCATCACCAATAACTGTGGCTTTGAAAATATTTTACAATATCAAATATTGAGCATTGATCGTACAGTATTTTATATTTTAAATAATAATTTTTTATTTTTTAATTACGTAATTTAATATTAGATTGAATGTAGAGACAATTTGAGAGAAATATGTATGAATTAATGGGATTGACTGAAATTATAGAATGTGTTTGTTTTTTTTTTGTGTGATATTGAGGCCATACAGATAAGATAACATTTTTGGGCAAAAAAATATTTTTTGAAATGAATTATGTAACGTTAAATAAAATTTTAAGTAAATCTTAATTTTTATTGTGTTTTTATACATATCCAATTCAAATTATTAGTTATAATATTCGATAGATAGATTTTAGGGTAAATTACATTGACACTCCTTGACATTTGATTTTATTATATGGACACCCTTTTACGTTTCCAAAATTACACGAAGAGCCTACAAAATGAACATCGTTAACGGCACAAACAAAAACATCATTTTACACTCACATTAATTACTCATCAAGATCCAAGACCAAGACCCAAAACCCAAGACCCCTTCCCACAATTCACACCCACCCACCCACACACACACACACACACACTCTCTCTCTCTCTCTGAAGATGTCTCAAACCCCCTAACCGACGCCAACACCCAACAACGCAACCACAAACCGTCTATTTTCACTAGCATCACCATCGTAGTGGTTAGGATTTGTGATCTAAATCTCTTTCTCCTTTCTCTTTGTGATCGATACCCTAGGTGGTGGAACCGGCGGGTGGAATTTGCAGGTAGTGGTTGAAACCCTAATCTCTGCGATTTAGTGGTGTTGGTTGATAATGGGTTTGGTCCAGGTGGTGGTGGAGGCAGGGGTGATTTCAATGGGTTGTTATTTTAGTTTTTCTTCTCCCTCTCTTTATGCTAGTGGTGGTGGTAGGTCTGGCTAGGTTTGGAAATTTTGCTGGGTTTGGAAGTTTTGGTGGTGGAATCGATGGTGATGGGTGGATTTAGTTGGTAGAACCGGTGGTGGATTCAAAGGTGATGAGTGGGTTTGGGTGGATTCAGTGGTGGACCAATGGTAGACTAGACAGAGATGGTTGATGATGGATTTTGGCTTAGGTTGTGGTTTCTCTCTGTCTTTCTTCTCTCTCTCTCTCTCTCTATGTGCTGATGGTGTTTAAATGTGTTGGGTGACAGATGCACTATTGCGGTGGTTAAACTTAGGTAGTGGTGATGATGGTGGAACTGGTGGTAATAATAAAAATTTATGTACTTAGATAAATAATAAAAGAGTAAAAATTTATGTAATTAGATAAATAATAAACAAAAATAAATTTAATATGAGATAATTGGATTAGGTAATGATTAAGGTTATAAAAAAATGATTACTTTTTAAATGGTAGTAATAGTACCAAATATTATTTATTAAACAAAAAAAATTAATATTTTATTTATTAATGTAATATATTTAGAAATTAAACATTTAAGTGTTAAATTTTAATATATATATATAGATTAAAAAAATAAATGAGAGGTTGGATAAATTTGGAAGATATTTTTAATATTTTGAGAATTATGATTGATGACTTCAACTTTGACTGTTAACAAGTTTAGCGTCTGTTAGTTGGAGGGGGGTGTGATTGTTACAAGTTTATATGTCAAAAGAGTTGTGTGATTGTTACAAGTTTTATATGTCAAGAGAGTTTGGTGTTGTTTTTAAAGTACGAGGAAGTGTCCNGGGTGTGATTGTTACAAGTTTATATGTCAAAAGAGTTGTGTGATTGTTACAAGTTTTATATGTCAAGAGAGTTTGGTGTTGTTTTTAAAATACGAGGAAGTGTCTGTATAATAAAATCAAATGTCAACCGGTATAAATGTAATTTATCCTAAAATTTTATCAAAAAAGTTATTTTCTAATAACATGAGAAAAATTAATCTAAATTGTACTTCTTTAATTCCCTTATCTATCCATCCATGTACATACATGAATCTATCACTCACATCCATTCAATGAATAGATGGATTGACAATCGGAGAAAGGAGTTTGACAAGTGGAATGATGAGAAAGCGATAACTGTTTTCATTGTGAATGACTATCCTCAGTCCCCACAACCATATCACTTTATCCATTCCCATAACAGATAAAGATTCCACATAGACCACACTCTTCACCTCCAAGTTGAAGCTTGGATTCTTCTTCGCAATATTTCCTTTTCTTCTAATAATAAATGATCAAAAAAAAAAAAAAAAGAAGAAGAAGAAATACAACATTAAAAAACTTGGAAAAAATTTGATAATTTTTTTTTTGAGGTTTAGTAATCCGCCGGGTAAAAAAAATAAGGAATCTCATATATGAGTTCAATAACTCTTGATTGATCCATGTTAATTAGCCATGTCAATAGAAGTTGACTACGACGATATGATTTTTTTTTTGTGTTGTACCTTCATTTATTATATATATATAGTTACTTTTATTATATTTATGTGTGTTTTTATGAATGTTGTGAAACTCAAAAAAATGAAAAAAATAGTTATCACAACAATACTAAAAATATACATAAATGTCGTAAAATTACTCACAAAAGTAATAATTTTTTTTATACTAAAGAAAAATAGTTACCACAAATGTGGTAAAAACATCCACAACAATAATAAAATATCCACAAAAATGATAATTTTTTTTTGCTGTAAAATGTCCCACAAAAATTGTAAAAACACCCATTAAAATAATAAAAGTTGGAGGTACGATACCGAAAAAAATTTAGTGCCATAATGTCATTAATAAGTTTTGTGATTGTTTTTTTATAAAATTTGAGGGTCATTTACAAGTTTGTAGATAATTTACAATTTTTTAGGGTCATTTACAACTTGTGTAGGCTACTTTGGATTAATCCTAAAATTTTTGTGATCGATTCCAAGTAGCTCACAAAAGTTTTAAATGACCCATAAAAGTTGTAATTTGAATCATAAAAATTATAATATGATTTTACAAATTATAAATTTTTTTGTTGTAAAATAAACCTTAAAAGTTATAAAAATACCTACAAAAATTATAAATTTTAGAGATACAATATCATTTTTTTAGGTACCATAGTCTTCTCCTAATAACATATGTTTTGTGCATTTGGTTTTTATTTGTTTTCAAATATTGACTCATTTTTTGGTATCCTAATATAGGATAATACACTCCTTACTAAGTATCAAGCAAAAAATTGCTAATTAAAATAAAAAATAAATGTGACACAATCAAAAGCTTAATCTTCTTGAGAGACTCGTGTTTAAACCTAAAGATACAGATACAATGTAAGAAACAAGACAATTTCGGGATTCCTCGGCACCCCCAAGGGTTAGCTCATGATCTAACCCGGTTGTATATTCTACACCCTCCTTAAAATATATATGTTTGATGAAGATGGCATATAGTACCCATTCCCATCAACAAAAAATCAACACCAACCAAAGCACCAAATCATTATGTTGGTCGTCCATGAGCGTGATCGAACGATCGATGTCATTGTAATTGGTACTTATCTTAAAAAAAGGTAGGCTCAACAGGAGGAGAGTGAAAAGTGGTAATGGACCTAAATCATCTCTCCCTTATAATCTCTAAAGAGGATAAAATTTTCCGCCTTAATTTTTCGGAGTTTGACCAAAATACAAGAACGTAGATTGCACAATTTCTTCGACAAAACGAGAAAACTGTCAAAGATCGGGATTAGGCCGGTCAAAGGTACTCCAATATTTAAGTATAAGTAGACTGAATAGTAGGAAAGAAATGCATACCTTTTACTCAAACAATTGTCTGATATTTATATTATCGTATAATGTCTCTTCTTTTAGGATCTTTTCCCTTTAATTATGCTAGGTGGAACACCTATAAAGACAACCAAACTCTTCATCTCGACCATCATTCCCTCCTAATTTTTCTATTGCTTTTCACTTTTATGATTTAGTCCCATAATCGATGATAAATTCCTGATCAATCTATTATTTCCTCTAATTTTTCAGGATTGTCCTTTCTTATTAAGGAAATATTCTTAAAAAAAGTTCTAATTGTCACCTTGGATTGGTTTTGGCTTGGTTTGGTAAATTTGTCAGAGTATTATGAT
>CAUOFW020006168.1:3504381-3560986 GCA_963454935.2 Ilex paraguariensis | reverse complement strand
TAGTCTTCTCCTAATAACATATGTTTTGTGCATTTGGTTTTTATTTGTTTTCAAATATTGACTCATTTTTTGGTATCCTAATATAGGATAATACACTCCTTACTAAGTATCAAGCAAAAAATTGCTAATTAAAATAAAAAATAAATGTGACACAATCAAAAGCTTAATCTTCTTGAGAGACTCGTGTTTAAACCTAAAGATACAGATACAATGTAAGAAACAAGACAATTTCGGGATTCCTCGGCACCCCCAAGGGTTAGCTCATGATCTAACCCGGTTGTATATTCTACACCCTCCTTAAAATATATATGTTTGATGAAGATGGCATATAGTACCCATTCCCATCAACAAAAAATCAACACCAACCAAAGCACCAAATCATTAGGTTGGTCGTCCATGAGCGTGATCGAACGATCGATGTCATTGTAATTGGTACTTATCTTAAAAAAAGGTAGGCTCAACAGGAGGAGAGTGAAAAGTGGTAATGGACCTAAATCATCTCTCCCTTATAATCTCTAAAGAGGATAAAATTTTCCGCCTTAATTTTTCGGAGTTTGACCAAAATACAAGAACGTAGATTGCACAATTTCTTCGACAAAACGAGAAAACTGTCAAAGATCGGGATTAGGCCGGTCAAAGGTACTCCAATATTTAAGTATAAGTAGACTGAATAGTAGGAAAGAAATGCATACCTTTTACTCAAACAATTGTCTGATATTTATATTATCGTATAATGTCTCTTCTTTTAGGATCTTTTCCCTTTAATTATGCTAGGTGGAACACCTATAAAGACAACCAAACTCTTCATCTCGACCATCATTCCCTCCTAATTTTTCTATTGCTTTTCACTTTTATGATTTAGTCCCATAATCGATGATAAATTCCTGATCAATCTATTATTTCCTCTAATTTTTCAGGATTGTCCTTTCTTATTAAGGAAATATTCTTAAAAAAAGTTCTAATTGTCACCTTGGATTGGTTTTGGCTTGGTTTGGTAAATTTGTCAGAGTATTATGATCCGTTTCTCGATTCATATTGTCGAGCATTGAAGCTTAATGCTCTAATAGTAACTGTCTTGCTTCTGTTGCACGTGTCTTTGCCACTAAAATTTGTTGAATGGTCAATCATGCGTACTCATTTTATACAATTTTATAATAAATTATAATATTTGTATCATAAATATTGTGATTTATCATAAAATATTATAATCGAGATAATAGTTGTATATTTTTTCACAATTAATGTATAACTTGATTTTTAAGTGGTATTTGTCGATACACATCAAAAAAAAAAAAAAAATCCGTACCATTTAAGAGTTGGAAGAATAGAAAACATACCGGAAAATTGGTATCTTTTTTTGCAGTCCTAAAAATTCCACTGTTCCTCCAGACCTAATTTACCAGCTAATACTCCACCCAGGACACTGACCGGGCTGATGCAGTCAATTGCCTCTCTCTCTCTCTCTCTCAGAAATGAGGTAAGGACAAGGAAAAGGGTGTAAGAAATCTTACCCCTCAGGGAAGGGTCCAAACTGTTACTGCCAACCTGTACCCTGCTAAACATTTTTCTGTTTGTTTGGTTAACAATAACAGTAATCTTATGTTTCCTAAATTTTTTATTTTAAATGATGTGATACAATTTTGATCATTAAATATTAATAAAATTTATTTATTTGATGATAAAAATTATGTCATGTCACATAGAATGAAAAATTTGATAGAAAAACTTAGTCAACATAACTTTGTTGTCGTGATAAATGTCTATGTTTTTCTGTGGATGTCCTCTTTCCTCATGTTTTGAGGAAGGAAAGCTCAGTCCTTACATTGATGTCAGGTATGTTTATTCAACTCCTCAAATCAACAATGTCCATTGAATCGATAGGTACTATTTAAAAAAAGTTTATGAAACCTATTAATTCAATGATTCCGGTCCTTTGAAATTTAAATTTGGGTTATATAATATTTTTTTAAATTTTAATGCTCTGTTTGGTAAGAAAGATGAAAAGTAAGAAGGATGAAAAGTTAGAGAGATACATCTTCTATCCTTCAAGAAAGGAAAATAGGAATAATACGTTTTCCTTCGTTTGTGTTTGGTTAGATGGATGAAAAATAAAAATGACTAATTTTTTTTTTGTGATAACTAAGATTAAGGGTGACAATTCAGTTGTGTCGTATCAGATTCGTGTTGAGTTATAAAATTATGAACCTTTTTATATTTCTTGTTAGCTTGTTAGGTCATTTTCAAGTTCGTGTCGAGTTATAATCAAGTTCATGTCATAAAACCCGCGTCGAGTTAGAGGCTTGTTATCGTGTTGAGTCAAAAATTTTCACCTCTAATTAAGATGAAAAAAATATTTTTTTAATTTTTTTAAAATTTTAATATATACATAATATATAGACAAATAAGATATATTTTAACACAAATAATTAACTTTCTATCCATTTTTCTTTCAATTTTGGAGGGATTGATTTTAGTGAGTTAGAAGGAAAATTAATTCATCCACTTTTTCATTTTTCCTATTTTTCTTCTTTATCAAACATGATGTTTTATTTATCTTTCTAATTTTTCATCATTACAACTTTCAATCGTTCCATTTTTTCATCATACCAAATAGAGCATAATGATAATTTGACATCTTTACCTACATATGTGTACGGGGAAATTTTTGTACAATAAATGAAACGAGAACAAATCTTTTCCACGGTGAACTCAGACCCGTCGAGGCGGTGGATTCGACAACAAGAAGTGAGTTGAGAGGGCCAAAGGGAGATTAAGAAATGGTGATGAATTGTTTCAGGAACTGTTCGATCGATCTTGATGGGTTGCAGAACGTTCTTGACACACAGAAAACAAGTTAGAAAGGCACCGGAGTATTTTTCGGCGTATCCTCTCCGACGATTACATCAATTCGTTGAGAGAAGAGAAGAAGAAAACACTGTGTGACTCTTGAGAAATGATTTTGCGTACCTTTGTAATGTGTTTCTTTGGGCCATTTATACCTTCAAAAACTCATCATTAGAGGTAGTCTAGGCAGTAGGTAGCCTTAAGGGATGGGGCAGTGTGCCTCCTCTTTTGCATGGAAAATGTCCCTGTATTAATTGCTCGGGCCACTGAGCAGTTAATGCTCTTTTTTTTTTTATGCAAAGGCTTTAAATTCTAGGAACCTAGGACATTTAATACCTCACGCCCTTGACTTTCCAAGGCACCGTGGACGTCCCATGACTGAGGATTTATTAAATGCTTGCCTGAATAGCCGTAAATCAATAGGGGTAGTTATGTCCTTCTATCCCCTATCATGCACTTTATGTTACGTGTTCGATTCTCTTTGGTTGAGTGTCCAGTTCATCCTGCCATTCTGACTTCATTGTGCAGAGTGATCTCATAGTTCCTAGTTTGACTTAAGCTGCTTAGTTGTCAGTCAATAGTCTCCCCAGAAGCCAAAGTTCTATGGCGAAGTCGATGGCAGTACCCTCGGGTGCGAGGGAATTTAGCTCCTCCCTCAGAGCCGAGGGATGGAACATGCCTTGGAGTCGAGGACATGTGGCCTTGCCAGAGGGGATAAAGTATCTCGGCGCCAAAAACACATGTCGTTGACCTGAAGTCCTTCTAAAAGTGTCCCATCAATATATATGTATGTATGTATATATATATATATAGACTTCATTCATATTCCTAAATTGTATTTGCTGAAGGTTGGCTATGGATCGATTGCATTAAACAGAGTTTCCCTAAAATAAACTTAAAAGATAAGCCAAATTCAAAGGGTGTGTTTCAATTAGGTATTAGGAATGAGAACTAAAAAAAATAACACCCCATTAAAAAAAACAAAGAAAAAAAAATTTGTGTGTCCATTTTATCCTATTTATTTATAGATTTCATGGGTATGTATTGTACTAATTTAGGGGTTTTTTGATAATTTTAATAGTTATATAATCATTCAATATTTCATTCAAACAAAATGTTAAAGCATGTCTAACCATAAACTCAAATTTAAATTAACATTTGAGCAAAAAATTTGATTTGATACAAAGGGCTCCAATAGACAAACTTAAATTTAAAGAAGGACAAATTCAAATTTAAAAGAGAATAAAGATGAACATTAAATTTTTAGAAGAGGGTGAAACTCACCATTAAGGATTTGGATAAGGATTTGAATCTCCCTTAATTTAAGTAAAAAAGTGAATCTCGTTTGATTTAGTATAAATTTGAGCCAATGGAGCAAATTTTTGGATTTTTTTAATCAAATTTGAGTCTAAATTTAAGTAAAATACTTGATTTAGTATAGAGCACTCTAATGAGTAAACTCAAATATTTACTTAAATCTTTTTAAAAATTTCCTTATTATCCCAAAATTCTTTTTTTTTTGGTGTCATTCAAATCATGGTATTTTGATAAAATAAATGAAACTTTCATATCTTTTTACACATGGGTAATTCAAAAAAAAAAAAAAAACAAATATGTATATAACATTGCATGGGAATAAAGAAACCACCCTAGAATTCTAAAATTGTTTTAATCCCTTTTCATTTTTTATAAATTCAAATAAAAACAAATATAACTATTTTGATATGAGCCTAGTCTAGAATTCTAAAATTGTTTTAATCCCTTTTCATTTTTTATAAATTCAAATAAAAACAAATATAACTATTTTGATATGAGCCTAGTCTGGAGAACACAAAAACATATATTTTTAACAAAAATGAAAGATTAAAGAAATCAAATGACGAATTTTCTAAATTTGTGGGTAGTGAAAGTTTAAAAATTCAAAAAGAATTGGAAGCTTGAAATTGTACTACAGATAGTGTTTAACTCGAAAAAATTAAAGAAAAAATTGATAAGTAAACTTAGGGTTTATACAGTATAAAAGATAGGTGAGATTAGAGTTTTGAAAAATATAAAAAATCAAGAAGATGAAAAGGCAAAAAACTTACTTGCAAGCTTTCAAATGATTAGTAAAAGTTTTAATAGTGGTTCGCGAAGCAACGTAATTGAGAGAGACAAGAAGAAGCAAAGAACAAATCGTCAAAAAATCTTTTAGTTTTGGATAGGTTAAAAAATTACTGTTAAAATTTTAATATAGAATTTGAGTGTGTTTCAATTTAGGTCAACAATAAATTTTACCTTAATTTGGTTTAGATTTGAATCTAAGGTTTTAGGTCATTTTGACTTAAATTTAAATATGACCCTATATTTGAGTTAAGGTTGAAGAAGAGAAAAGTGTAGGTCCACAACTCTTCAAACTATTTCACACTTTGCACCTTAAAATATTTTAAAATTCTCATTTTATACCTTCAAATATTAAATTTCTCACATTGTACTTTAGTGTTTCAAAAGTGTTGTTATATGACATTTTTGTTAATTTTTGTCAAAAGTCACCACATTGATACTAACATAAAAACTAATAGAAAGTTAATAGAAGGATCACATTGTTACAAATTTAATACATTAAGGATACAATTTAAAAATTTAATCTTTGAGAAAATAAAGTAAAACTTTTAAACATTTTTAGGATAAAAGTGCAATTCGTCTATATTTAAACCAAATAAGAGATGAGTATACATGAAANCACGAGTGTCACCTACCGTCATTTTAAAGTCTTCTTTCACGGCACAGCTCTTGATGAAGTGCTTGTAGGTTTGAGGATTGTCGAAGCGTCGGACGACGGACCAGACGGTGTCAGGTGGCGCGTGGATGCGTTGGGCAAGTAGGGATGAGCATTGGCCGGTGTTGACTCGGTATGAGTGGAACTCGATGATCAGTGGTCTCAACTCGTCGAACTCGTCCTGGGTCAGAACAGGTGGGATCGTCAAATGATGGGTCGTGGCCGTTTCTTCGGTTTGTTGTTGCTCTTCGGCCATGGAGGTCTCTCCTTTCTCCATTTTCCGGCTACAACATCTACAAAGAGAGTGCAAGTTATAGAGAGAGAGAGAGAGAGAAGAAGAGAGAATGGAAGGTGAGGGAAGAAAATAAATTATTTGTTTATAAATTATTTTAAATTTATTTATTTAATGACATACTTTAGGAATCTAATTAAAAATTTTAATTCAATGAGATCTATTTTGAAAGCTTAATTAGAGACTTAGTTCAATGTAATTATTAAATTAATTTTTTTTAATTCATCGATCACGAATGTTTAAATCAATCTACGTGTTTCTCGACTAATTTTTTTTTAATCCAATTAAAGACAAGTCATTCACTATCGTTTAAATCGTAGATAAAACCCATTTTTAATCTACCAACAATAATTTATTTCATCCATAGACTAGGTCCTTATACCATTTTTTAGGTTAACGAAGGATTAGTTTTAATACCAGATGAAAGCCCGCTTTTAATCTAACTATTCTAATTGATTANAACAAAATGGTCCTATTAACTATTATTAATATTCAAGGCTAAGTACCCCTATTATTTATTCTCTTTCCTTGGCATTATATGTCTGACCGTTTATCATACATCTTACACTGAATAAAATAAAACGACAAGATAATAACAAGAAACAAAAATCCATATTTCTTTTAGAAAAAGAACCAAACAAAATTACACCACCAACCTCATATCAAGCATTTTTATGCATCCACATTGTCTATAATGCCCTTCCCAACCCATGTAACTAGTAACACAGATATAAAAAAAAAAAAAAAAGCCCATCTCCCATTTGAGACAAAGGACGTTCTGGGGATTTCACAATCAAAAACAAAACCTAACACATTAAAAATAAACAACTGGATGAAATTAAAAAAAGAAACTATTTTTAATTTTTTTTCCCCGGCAATGCTATTTTTTTAATTTACATCTTCACCTGAGACTGGCCGTCGGCGGCCTAGCGTGCAATACCTTCGCTGACCGACGCTAGCTTCTGCAGGTTCAACCTCACCACCGTATCGGCAAACAGTGTCGTATCCTCGTCGGAATTACCCTCCGGCACATCCACGACGTACGATTCCAAGACCACGGTCCAGATCCTCTCCTCACGCTCAAACCCATGCACCGTGGTGATCGACCGATAATTACTCAGCCTATGCTCGCCGCCGATGATACTAAACCCCGTGATGTGGCGGTCATCGTCAAGAATATCCAATCTCTCTGTACTAGTCGCCGCTGGCAAACCCGATATGACGTTCACCTCACGAGTGTCACCTACCGTCATTTTAAAGTCTTCTTTCACGGCACAGCTCTTGATGAAGTGCTTGTAGGTTTGAGGATTGTCGAAGCGTCGGACGACGGACCAGACGGTGTCAGGTGGCGCGTGGATGCGTTGGGCAAGTAGGGATGAGCATTGGCCGGTGTTGACTCGGTATGAGTGGAACTCGATGATCAGTGGTCTCAACTCGTCGAACTCGTCCTGGGTCAGAACAGGTGGGATCGTCAAATGATGGGTCGTGGCCGTTTCTTCGGTTTGTTGTTGCTCTTCGGCCATGGAGGTCTCTCCTTTCTCCATTTTCCGGCTACAACTTCTACAAAGAGAGTGCAAGTTATAGAGAGAGAGAGAGAGAGAAGAAGAGAGAATGGAAGGTGAGGGAAGAAAATAAATTATATTTGTTTATAAATTATTTTAAATTTATTTATTTAATGACATACTTTAGGAATCTAATTAAAAATTTTAATTCAATGAGATCTATTTTGAAAGCTTAATTAGAGACTTAGTTCAATGTAATTATTAAATTAATTTTTTTTTAATTCATCGATCACGAATGTTTAAATCAATCTACGTGTTTCTCGACTAATTTTTTTTAATCCAATTAAAGACAAGTCATTCACTATCGTTTTAATCGTAGATAAAAGCCATTTTCAATCTACCAACAATAATTTATTTCATCCATAGACTAGGTCCTTATACCATTTTTTAAGTTAACGAAGGATTAGTTTTAATACCAGATGAAGCCCACTTTTAATCTAACTATTCTAATTGATTTGGAAGTTAAATTAATTTTCAAATTAATTTTAAATAATTTTTTTTGTATTTATTATAATTTTATAATGGTGGTATGGTGTGTAGTGTGGGAATATAAAATTAGAAGCTTAAGCGTCAGCAAAGAGATGAGAACAGCCGGGTTCTGCCCCCCTGGCTGGTGAAACAGTTCATTGCCAGATCAGTTGGTCCAAATGGGATGAAAGCAAAACCAAGTTCAGGTGATTTTGTTTTTTTACAATATTTTTTGTTTTTTTAATCTTAAAAATTTGTATTCATTCATCCATTTGTTGTCCCATCGAGCTGAAATTGTTCACCATTCAATTAAGTTGATCTACAAAAACCCGAGCTGAGCTGGACGCAATTTAAATTTTATTGAAATTATGGAATTACTTTATATATTCTCGTCTTTAAGAACACTCTCGTATTAGNGGAATTATTTTATATATTCTCATCTTTAAGGACACTCTCATATTAAGAGATTTAAAAACATTTATTTTCAATATTTACCATAACTTTTATTATTTTTAAATACATTTCTCACATTATTTGAAGTATCATTACACTCTTTACTCTATTGAATGGTGATGGCAATCTCGACTCAAAACCTAAAATGTATGGAACCAGGCAAAGCAATTATATATAAACATACATATTATAATACGTGGATATGAGTTATCAAAAAAGTCTTTGCAAGCCACCATGACTTTGCCTTAATGTTGGCTTCTATTATATTTAATATTTCCACTTTGTGGGGGTTTCAATTCTTGTCCATATCTTTTCTTTTGACTTCCCAAAAAGTAGTAAAAAATAAAGAATGTTGGATTGGTGCAAAATGTTTGTGCCATGGCCTAGTGACTAGACATAATAATTAATTTCAATTTTTGGTGCCTAATTTTTTTTTCCACCATTATGGTCAGGGGTGTTAAAATTAATTTACGTATTTTTTGATTCGATTAAGGGAGACTATCCATTTCGAAGATAAAAAATTCATGAGAAATAAATTTCTCGTAACCTGATCTCAAAAGAATTACTAAATTTTGAGCTCGAGATATCTACTTAATGATGCTTTTTGGTTTAAAATAATAATATCCAAAAGTAATTAAAGCATATGATGTTNCTTGTCCATATCTTTTCTTTTGACTTCCCAAAAAGTAGTAAAAAAAAAAGAATGTTGGATTGGTGCAAAATGTTTGTGCCATGGCCTAGTGACTAGACATAATAATTAATTTCAATTTTTGGTGCCTAATTTTTTTTTCCACCATTATGGTCAGGGGTGTTAAAATTAATTTACGTATTCTTTGATTCGATTAAGGGAGACTATCCATTTCGAAGATAAAAAATTCATGAGAAATAAATTTTTCGTAATTTGATCTCAAAAGAATTACTAAATTTTGAGCTCGAGATATCTATTTAATGATGCTTTTTGGTTTAAAATAATAATATCCAAAAGTAATTAAAGCATATGATGTTGGCAATATTATTCAACTTAATTATCTTGAAAAGCTTAAGCCGCAATTGGGAGCATATCAGTTATAGAATTTTGTCTTTTTTTTTTCCTTCACTATAATTTTTCCTCTAATACTCATTATTCAATGGGAGAATTGCATAATGATTCAGAAAAGTTGGGAGAGTTTGATTATTTACTGATTGTCATTATCAAATGAGTTTGTCATATCTACTGGTCATTCCAAGGATGCCTCAAATGCTTTGTTTAGTAAGAAAGATGAAAAGTATAATGAATATATTTTTTATCCTTTAAGGATGGAGAGTAAGAATAATATATTTTTTTTTCTTTGTATTTAGTTGGATGGATGAAAAATAAAAATAACTATTTTTAANGAGTTTGTCATATCTACTGGTCATTCCAAGGATGCCTCAAATGCTTTGTTTAGTAAGGAGGACGAAAAGTAGAATGAATATATTTTTTATCCTTCAAGGATGAAAAGTAAGAATGATACATTTTTTTTTTCTTTGTATTTAGTTGGATGAATGAAAAATAAAAATAATTATTTTTAATTTTTTTTTTGTGCTGTCTAAGATTATAGGTGACAATCGAGTCGTGTCGTATTAAATTCGTGTTGAATCATAAAATTATGAGTTTTTTATATTTCTTATTCGCGTGACAGGTCATTTTCAAATTCGTGTCGAGTTATAATTAAGTTTATGTCGAGTTCGAGTTGTGTTATCGTGTTAAGTCGTAAATTTTCAATCCTAGTTAAGATGAAAAAATATTTTTTTAATTAAAATATTTTTTTTATTATATATATGTACATATATATATAATATCATTGTATTTTAATATGAAATTAATGTANTAAATTTTCAATCCTAGTTAAGATGAAAAAATATTTTTTTAATTAAAATATTTTTTTAATTATTATTATTTTTTTATTATTTTTAATTTTTTTAATATATATATATACATATATATATATATATAATATCATTGTATTTTAATATGAAATTAATGTATATATAATGCATAAATAAATAAGATACATTTTAACACAAATAATTAATTTTTCATCTATTTTCCTTTTGATTTAGAGGGATTAATTTTGGTGAGTTGAAAGAAAAATTAATTCATCCACTTTTTCATTCTTCCTATTTTTCTTCTTTATTAAATATGATATTTTTNTCTATTTTCCTTTTGATTTAGAGGGATTAATTTTGGTGAGTTGAAAGAAAAATTAATCCATCCACTTTTTCATTCTTCCTATTTTTCTTCTTTATTAAATATGATATTTTTTTTATCCCTCAAATTTTTCATCGTTCTAACTTTTCCCCCTTTAAAAAAGAGGATAGGGGNGGGCAGGTGGCCCTGATGATCTTCGCTCCACCGGTGGCTTCGACATATTCCTTGGACAATGCCTTGTTTCTTGGGATGCCTAGAAACAATCAATGATTTCCTACACTAGTACTGAAGCTGAATATCATTCCACGGCCATCGCTACTGCTGAATTATATTGGTTATGTATGTTGCTAAAGAACCTTCATATTCCCATTACATCTCCACCGGTGTTCTGGTGTGACAATGTCAGTGCCATTGCTCTTGCTTCTAATCCCGTCTTTCATGCTCGTGNTTTAAAAAAGAGGATAGGGGTTGGCAAATGGCCTGTGACTCAGAGTCGGATTCCCTCTTATATATATATATATATTTTTTTTTTTAAAAATTCTTTTATTGACGTATCATTTATCATACATTCTATTGTATATAAGCGGATCTCTCCATTATCAATAGTAGATTATCTGTTAAGAATGGAATTGAAAACAGAATATATTAGAAGGAATTTAAATCTCTATCACTTTGGGATGATCTGTTAGCTCGACATCCCAAATGTATCGGCTCGATCAGTCACGTGGCAAATCATAGGTAATCTGATAAACCAACGGACAGGGTTAGATACATGGCCTGATGGGTAGCGTGTTAGAAGCCCATTAGAACTTGCCCAACGAGCTGAAAGTGGTTTTTGGGCGGTCTAGCCCGAGTAAAATTGTTGATGATCTATGGTCCGGATGGCCCAGCCCATGCCAGTTATGGTGTTATAAGGTGGTAACACAATATTGGGGTAAATAACACTCCAAGAAAAAGCATGGACAGTCTAGGCAATTTGTGTACATAAAGCTCACAAAGCAAAGATGAAATTTCAATACACTTTAGATTACCAACTTCATAAATAGCAAAACAATGGCCTCAAGAGAATGAATAACAGTGGCGAGCATTCATCCGAATCCTTGGACAATGCCAAAATGAAAAATCATCCCAAACTAGATCTTGTCACCTCATATGCCAAGAAGCATGCTGCATTTGCTGGAACACTTCTGGCCATGGCAGGTCCAAAACCCTTGTACAGCCCTTTGACACCCTCTGATGCTAGGATTTTTCTGAAAGCATCGATAGATCCAGAAAATTTCGGGTTTTTGTAATCATCAACCTGAATTACACTCTTGATAACATCAGTTGGGTAGACAGATAACCAGAAGGAAGCTCCAGCCACGCCTCCAGCTACAATTAGTGAGCCTCTTCCTAATCCAGAAGTGTCTTGGCCTCCTGCAAGGTACTGCTTTAGGCCTTCGTAGACGCCAAACATTGCAGCGTTTCCTGGTACTTCACGTGCCATGGTCGGCACCAAACCCTTGAATAGGCCCCTCAAACCTCCTGATTGGAGAACATGCCTCGCCACATCCATAGGTCCTCCATACTTCACTGCCACAGCAACTGAGCCAGAATCAGCCAATGCGCTTTGGGCTTGCAATCTGCTTTATGAAGAAATCCCAACCACTGCTCAGAAATTGGATATTAAGAAAATATGTGCCACACATAATTACAAATTTAAAAATAGCTGAGAACAACATAATAAAGAAGCTGGACAGATTTCCAAAAACAATTTATAACAAATAACCAAACACATGTATCATGCTCATTTGGGAACTATCCCAAACCATGTAGGAAATTCTCAGATGAGTGAAGAGATTATCCAGTACTCAGCTGCAGAATGATCAACTATCTTCACTATGAGAGGGTTACAAAGGCTTCAGTGATATATCAGGTTCAATTCAGGACACATAAATATACTGATGTTGCATTTCCCAGGAAAGAATGGGCCATAGCACTGACCTGCACTTGATCAATTCTGTTGGGCAGGCCAATAATGACACTGCAAATCCAGCCCCGGCACCGCAAATAATTTGTTGGTTCACTGTGAGGGAAGCACCAGGATCAGACCTCAATAATGCTTCCATTTGCCCCCTCACTGTGAAAAGGACGGCATTTAAGGCTGCCACGGTGGCAAGCGGAGCCCCCATACCTTTGTACAGACCTCTTGGGCTTTCTGCTGCTATTGTTTGTCTGACGGCATCCATTGCACCTGAGTATTTGGGAACCTGCCCGGGGAGTGGAGCAGGTTGGCTTTGGAGCTTGACCTTGATGGTATCAAAAGGGTGTCCACATATTAACTGTGCAGCCCCTCCAGCAGTCCCAGAAGCTAGGTCCTTAGCAACATCACCCATCTGCAAATTGTGAACATAAGAAAAGAAAAGTTAGCTTCCAAAGGGTGTTGATGTCCTCGACAGAATATCACTGTCAGTATAAGGAAAATGTGGTTATATAAATGAATTTCTGGAATCAGACTACAACAAAGGGTGACAAGAACATCAACAATCAAAGGTCCAAACTTGCAACAGAAAACATTAGGAAGAAAACTTCTACAAGCAAGGACTACTCAATGGGGGGCACAAATAGATTGTAGGGGTGTATCTTTATTGTTGGAGTAGGCGAAGGAAATAAGTTGGTCAATATTTCACACAAAATATCCTTTTGGCAAGATATATGGTTCAGATTAATTGAGAATTGAATAAACTGCTTGAACCATCTGGAGATTGCTATAGAGATTATGCTCTACAAAATCGAAAATCTCAAAGCAACATGGAGACCGAGGCTAGTGAGGGAAAAGCGGCCTTTGAACAACTTAAGTTCAACTTGTAAGACCTTATAATATAATTAAATAAGGACAATATCATCTTAAGATTCCTCTTAAGATAAATAAAATAATGGTAAAAACTTAAAATCATTGTTAAAAGGTTGAGCATGAAGTTTGAGTTTAATGCATATGGACTTTTCGGTCAAGTTTAATTTTGGGGGTGCTTATGGTTGAGAAGGGTGGTTAGGTAAGTTTCTAAATGTTTGTAGATCAAAATAAGGTCACCATTGAATAAGACCACAATTGATGTCATTATGCGGTCTCCTACAAATCACAAGAACTCGATTCAAAAAAGTTTAACCACCAAAAGCAAACTGAGTGCTTGGCAGCATTAAAATTATTAGTTTAACATCTCTTATTTGGATTGGTAAAGGTGCAGGTGTTGTAATTGGGAACATACACAGACAAGATTAGGCTTATATACAAGTTAATAAGCTCAGATAGAAAAGCTAAAGCCTTGCTCAAAATGTAAAATGTAAAGGAGACAATCTAATTGAAGCTTTTGTTACATTTACAATTGAAAGGACTTGTGTTATGCAGAATATGACAATTATGCGCTATCGACTTGCAAAACAAAGGAGCTTTGGTCTACGCACGAAAATCTATCATCACCAAATTATTCAGGAGCAGTAATCAAGTTTATATGAAAACAACTTTCTTCATTAAGAACATTGAGGACCTCACAACAACAGATTGATAAACAGCCACTCTACACAAACACCCTCCCCACACCCCAATAAAAAGAAAAGAAAAGAAAAGAATGCCCACCTTTCCACATAACATAACAAACTGAACCAATTTAAACTTAGTTTAGGCAATGCTTTGGGTCTTTTGGGGCAGTCATATTGGAGGCATTGTGGATGATTGACTCGATCTTAGGAATAGCTTCACACAGGGCCAAAATAAGAAACGTTTGCAACAATTATTTTTGTCGTTGTTCATGTATCATAAGGACATTTGACTCTTATAAAGACAAGGAAACCCTCAAGCCCTCAAGACATATATTACCCAACAATTTGTTTCACCATGGGACCATTCCACAAAAGTTTACATCAATTTTTTTTTTTTGCATAGACTTTATGAGATGGATTGCTAATATGAATATATATGAATGTGACAAGGTGCAAAATCATGGGACATTATCATTCACATATAACTTCAGTTTAGAAATCTTTAGATACTCTAAGCATCGAGGCACTGGTCCAAGACAAGAAAAAAGGGGCTGGAAAGCAATCAAAACTTCACACAATGACATACAAAGCAACACATCATGCAGGATTTGTATAAGCACCTATGTTGGTGCCAAAAGATTGAATCCTAAATGTCAACTCTAATCCTAGTGATCTCAGTCAAAACTACAAACTTTGGCAAATAGAACACAGTACACACACACACACACACACACACACACACACACATATATAAATATGAGCCTGTGACACACATTAACAATATACTACCATTGACTGATAATGAATACGTTACCTCGGCTTATTTTTCTTGACCCCACAACAAGAATTGCAATGAGAAGGGGGGGAATTGAATTGACCACTTATTGAATAACCTTGGACAGGACAATCTGAGAAGACAAATCGATAAAAAATAGAAGTTAGATCAAGAATATAAATATATGCAAACACCCGCAGACGGAAAAGAGAGATTTGATGATCAAGAGTGAATTACCAAGTGGATATCATTTTGAAATTCCAACGTATGATTGGTGGGCTGGATCGAGATTGCAGTCTTGTGATAAGGGTTTGTGAAAGTGAGAATCGGGTTGGCAGTTGATGGAAAGAAGTTTATAAAGGATATGAATCTCTATAGAGATTCAGAGGCATACGAGAGTTGCGGTTGGACAAAATATGACTGTGGGTTGGGCAGAAGTGGATCTCACACATTAACATCGACAGAGATATAGAGATGAAGAAGAGAGAGAGAGAGAGGGAGATGTGAACTAGAGAGGAAGGGAGAGATGAGGACACGATGGTTTGTGAGCCAGTCGAAGCCTTTCTCTCGCCCTACCCACCTATCCGGAACTACCGGTACTAATATATTCGACGATGGGCAGAGTACTGTATTCCATTCAGTTGTATAGGTTTTTTTTTTTTTTTTTTTAATTTATGTTCATTTCGATTAATCTCTTGTTCAGTCTGATCAAATGTAGGTTATCTACGTCAAAATAAGAATATTTATAAAAAATAAATATTTCATAACATGATCTTAAGAGATTGTTAAGATTCAATTTTATAACGAACTTGCAATTCATCGTATTATCACTTGAACTACCATTAAAATTACATATATATATTTTAAAAGGTGGGTTTGAACTTTGTATCTCCCTATGAAGCATGGATACAAATACAAAAAAATAGGTACGATACATGAATACAGCGATACTACAAAATCTAAAAAAGAAAGATACGAGTACGATTAAAATACAGCTATAATAAAATATATTTAATATTTTTATTATTTTCAATCAACATAATAATTATATATTTTGGTAATTTTTTAACACAATAAAGAAAATTAGTAATTCTTTTTAATTTGAAGAAAATATTTATCGTATCACTATGATATATTCATAAAGTGAAATGATTAATTAAATGAATCAAAACTAATATTTATCGGTTTATTTAAAAGTAATTTTTGTTAAAACTATAGTGTAATAAATTTATTTTATGCTCTGTTGACATGTAATTATAGTTAATATTTAAAAAATACTCATGTGCCTTTGAAGTAATATAAATTTTTGTAAATGTATTGTATGGTATGTGAATTCAAAAGAAAATGTTAAAAATTCAACTTAAAAATTATATATATTGGTTGAACACAAAAATATCCGTAAAATATCATAATATTTAATTATTATCACATACATAGGAGGTGTTTTCGATACGTATCTTCAAGTATCCGACAAGTATCGTATCTAATAAAATATCTTATACGAATACGCCTACCTCAACGAAGTATTCGTGCTTCATAAGTCTCTCCAAATTATAATAGTCATCTTATCTATATAATAGTGTCTCATAAAAAAAATTAATATTTATCCTTAATTTATAGTTTATGTCTATTTAATATTAAGATTTGTTGCTAATGTAATAATTATAAGTGTTCAAATTAGACATAAATAGCATTACTTGATCCAAATTAGCATTAGACATAAATAGCATTACTTGATCCAAATTAGCAAACAAAAGGCGTGTTTGAATTGCATCTCAAAAAATAATTTTTGAAAATAACTTTTTAGAAAAGTTTTAAGAAAGTATTTTTTAAAATTTTTAGATTGCAAAATCTATTTGATTATATATTTTTAAAAATAATTTTAAAGATCGAAATATTATTAAATCTGTTTAGACAATAATCCACAAAAATCTCAATTTTCATCTCTCTCTTTCTTTCTTTCCCCTCTCACTGTCTCTCTCTCCACAAAACACACACGCGCACGCACACACATAACCCACACACACACACACACACACACACATATATATATATATTTGTTTGTTGAGTGAGAGGAAGTGAGTGAGAGAGAGAGCAAATGAGAGAGGCGGACAAAAGAAAAAAAAATGGGAGTCTTTGTTGCTAACAAAGTTCGAAGCGTGAACTTCATTAAAGAATTAAAGAATAGAGAATGTCTTCCTTATTTTAGTTTTTTTTTTTTTTGAATACCTAGATTTCTAACCAAATAACATCTCTAACCAAAAATTATTTTGAAGAACAGAAATCTGTTTTTGGAACACAATCTAAACAGGCCATAAAATTTTTTTAGTGGAATTGTTGTTACATTATTCCTTTTCTTTTTCTTTTTTTTTTGTATGGGCTAGGGGCAGTGGTTGGTTGGTGGTGCTGAGAGTTGGTTTGGGCTGAGACTGTCAGACCCATTTCTTCGGTTTCCTTGCCTAACAGGCTTTGTTTCCACTATTTTTTGCCAGGGAATGTTGGTGATGTTAGGGGCTTGGATGGAGATGCTTGAGATTTTCTTTTATTGGGTAAAGAGAATCGATAAAAAAAAAATTAATAATAAAGATCAAATCATGTGCCATGAATATAAAGGTGTTTTTGAAGAAAATATTAGGGTAGTGGCACTATGACACATTGTGTATCCATATAGAAAAAACAATCACCGTGCTTAAAGAAGTGGGGTTCAATTTATCCAATTATAGATTTTTTTATTAGATTTTAATATTGCGTGATAATAATAACGTGATATCACCATTACACCTAATAATCAGTCGTGCTATTGGATAGTAACACACAGTGATGTGTACCTGATTGATCCTTGAGGATTGGAGTGTGATACCCTTCGTAGGAAAAAAAAAATCAAGTCATTTGGTGCAACGCAGCCTACAGTATTGGGCCTCTTTGCCCATTTTATCACTGCTAGACAGCTATCCATGAACTCCTCTTCTTTCTCCTCCGGCACGGATTGGGCCTGCGGAACTCCTGATACATTTTCTATTGCCACTCATTCATTATTAAAAGGTATTTTTTGTAGGTGGGTACATAATATAGAATTTAATTGTGTAAAAATGTTTCGGAGTAAAATTATTTATAGAGAGGTTCTTTTTATTTGTGGATGTCAAATACACTCACCTGTACATACTAACCAACGTAATTTCATGGGTTTGGAAACAGTTGAAACTTAAGTATTATTCCCATGAAATTTGACCACTAAAATATCAAGCAAAACAGGGTGTTTGAAATTTAAACAAAACTTGCCATAAAATTCATGAGATTTCAACTAAATCAAAAATAAAAATAGCCAAAAATTGTGAGAACTAAAAAATCTTTCACTTGTCTATTGACTATACATACGCTGAAGCATCATTGAAGTCTGACCGTCAATTTTTTCAACTGTAATCGCCGGNTAAACAAAACTTGCCATAAAATTCATGAGATTTCAACTAAATCAAAAATAAAAATAGCCAAAAATTGTGAGAACTAAAAATTTTTTCACTTGTCTATTGACTATACATACGCTGAAGCATCATTGAAGTCTGACCGTCGACTTTTTCAACTGTAATCGCCGACAATAAATAGTGTGACATGGCAATATTACAACATAATATAACTACACAATTAACACTTTTAAATGTGCACTTACATTTTATGATTCCTACACAAACTAAATGCTATGTTTGACACATTGTGACATCACATAGTGCTTTTAAGAATATGACAGTATTACATCACAGAATAATACCCTGACGTTGAAGTAGAAAAAGAACACCAGATATTGAAATAGAAGAAGAAGATATACATTTAACNAATGTGCACTTACATTTTATGATTCCTACACAAACTAAATGCTATGTTTGACACATTATGAAAAACCACATTGTGACATCACATAGTGCTTTTAAGAATATGATAGTATTACATCACAGAATAATACCCAGACGTTGAAGTAGAAAAAGAACACCAGATATTGAAATAGAAGAAGAAGATATATATTTAAAATTCCAATATCTTGATTTATTAAAATAGAAAACCGTTGACATAATAAAACAAATCCCACAGAAAATGGAATTGTCAAACTAAACCGTCCATGAATTCTAGAAATTTGTATTTTTATTAAAATAGAAAATCATTGATACAATAAAACAAATGTCACGAAAGAAAAGGAATTGTCAAACTAAACAATCTATGAATTACAGNATTCTAGAAATTTGTATTTTTATTAAAATAGAAAATCATTGATACAATAAAACAAATCTCACGAAAGAAAAGGAATTGTCAAACTAAACAATCTATGAATTACAGAAAATGGTATTTCAATAAAAAGAAAATTTTAAAAAACTGTCATTGTGTATCTCGACACAATATATGCATTTTTAACTAATCGTACTTATCTACAATATATTTTTAACAAAGTATTTTTCCATAAATAAGTAGTTTATATGATACCTATCCACAATTTTTTGGTATTAAAAATCTAATCAAAACTATCGAAACAATGATACGAAAATTGATATGTTTTGATAATATTTTTTTTAACAATAATGTCAATAGTTTATTGATTTAATTTATTATAATTATGAGAATAAATTAGATAATAAATTAAGTTTAAGTAGCATTATTTTTTTTTATTTTTTTTAAAAAAAGGTATCATATCACCTTTCTCTTCATTAAGTTAAAAGTATTAGGTCAGATTTGCATCGCCCGTGGACTCTGCAATTTATTGGCTCAAGGGTNCAATAGTTTATTGATTTAATTTATTATAATTATGAGAATAAATTAGATAATAAATTACGTTTAAGTAGCATTATTTTTTTTTATTTTTTTAAAAAAAAGGTATCATATCACCTTTCTCTTCATTAAGTTAAAAGTATTAGGTCAGATTTGCATCGCCCGTGGACTCTGTAATTTATTGGCTCAAGGGTTTTTTTTAGTCCAAATACTTTTCAAAGCAACTTTTGGATATTTCAACCAAAGTGAAACTCATTGTGCACCATTATAAGTAAGTTCGCACATAATCGGTTCATTTATTAATGGTATCACATTGAGTCTATTCATTTACGGAATGAGTAATTTAAAAGAAAATTAAATCTTCTAATTTTATGTCGTATAATTATTATATTAACNACATAATCGGTTCATTTATTAATGGTATCACATTGAGTCTATTCATTTACGGAATGAATAATTTAAAAAAAACTTAAATCTTCTAATTTTATGTCGTATAATTATTATATTAATGAATCGTATCATATTTTAACACTTCTATAAATAATTAAAAAGATTATCTATCTCCCGAGATGAATTTCATGAAACACAACTGAGTGGAAGAACAACAAGAGGACAAGTTACTCGTGGAATGTATTCCTTGTATATTCTAGTTTGTAAGTTTCAAATTACACAAGTAATGATTGAGGTTTGTGAATAGTTAAATAGTCACTGCACTTATTATTAATTTTTAAAATTGTGAGTTCGAATTTTGTCATTTCTGCTTTAATAAGAATGTTTAACAAGTAAAAGAATATGATTAGCCACAGCTCTCATAAGAGCTTGAATGATCTAGCAATTGAGAATACAAAAATTTCAAACGATAGGAGTTATTTTGGAAATTGATGACTTCAGTGGGGAAAAAAAAATCTTCAACTTCTACGATCTTTTAGAATTGTGTTTGCAGTGTATGGACGAAGTGTCGCTTTAGTAGCAGTCATTGCTTTTTGGAAGAGTTAGAAAGGAGACTGCCATCCATGCACATGAAGATAAGAGAAAGGCAATGATTACTGTTGAGGGTGACTAGGTTTCCGAGCCTATGCAATGAAGAAGACTAAACCTCAAAACCATTTCCCTCAAGCATAGCTTTTTGTGACACCTCTCTCTNGGGTGACTAGGTTTCCGAGCCTATGCAATGAAGAAGACTAAACCTCAAAACCATTTCTCTCAAGCATAGCTTTTTGTGACACNGAGACTGCCATCCATGCACATGAAGATAAGAGAAAGGCAATGATTACTGTTGAGGGTGACTAGGTTTCCGAGCCTATGCAATGAAGAAGACTAAACCTCAAAACCATTTCCCTCAAGCATAGCTTTTTGTGACACCTCTCTCTCTCTCTCTCTCTCTCTCAAAAAGGTTCATTCTCATACCCTCTTTAAATTAACCTATCTTCAGTAACACCCACTTGCATCACCTGAAATTTCACAACACTTCATTTTATTTTATATGTTCGTTTCCTTACCGTGATTAACCGTGCTTAACTGTTACTGGCGAGCTGATATCATTAGAAAATTATTGAAAAATATCATATTTACCCTGTTTCATCATCTTCAATGTGCAACAATCACCAACTACCCATGGTATTCCTGTACTCCCCCGACACGCACCTGTAGCCCCTCTCTGTGAATGACCAACTCCACTCTTCTCTTTCNATATGTTCGTTTCCTTACCGTGATTAACCGTGCTTAACTGTTACTGGCGAGCTGATATCATGAGAAAATTATTGAAAAATATCATATTTACCCTTTTTCATCATCTTCAATGTGCAACAATCACCAACTACCCATGGTATTCCTTTACTCCCCCGACACGCACCTGTAGCCCCTCTGTGTGAATGACCAACTCTACTCTTCTCTTTTTTTTTTCCTGAGCAACCCACCTCACTGTTACTATATGGCTAATCCTCCACCGCAACAACAATAACAACGTGCTTAGTGGTCAACCACTACCACGACAATCCCGAACACCCAATTACACCCCCATGGCCACCACTTCGTTGAAATATAAATATTTTATTTATACTCTCTTCAATAATTTAAAAATTTTTTAAAAAATATTTATTTAATATGATATCAGAATAATAAATTATATGTTTTTAATTTTCACCGTCATTCTAATTATTAAAAAAAAATTTACATGATACACCCAAAATCTATCTTACACATGAGAAAAATTATTAAAATATAAATAATTAAGTTATAATATCGGTCTTTGTATAAATTANCTCTTCAATAATTTAAAAATTTTTTAAAAAATATTTATTTAATATGATATCAGAATAATAAATTATATGTTTTTAATTTTCACCGTCATTCTAATTATTAAAAAAAATTTTACATGATACACCCAAAATCTATCTTACACGTGAGAAAAATTGTTGAAATATAAATAATTAAGTTATAACATCGGTCTTTGTATAAATTTTTTTTTTGAATAACTAACGAGGACCGCCAGTAAAATTTCGAAATAATGTTAAAAATATGATAATCTAGATTGAAACCACTTTTTTCTGTCCAAGTCTTGGTTTATTCAGCTTCTCTCTCCTTATCTTAGCCGCAGAGATATTATTTACTTTCCGAATCTTGGTCGATCTTGTCAGGCACCATCATCAGCAATAGGGTTTGCCTCGTAAGACTATGTTCTACCGTGGGGGTTGTTTTTTTCTCCCTTCCTTCCTTTCTTTTTTTTTTGTTTATTGGGTTTGCCTTTAAAAGGCCTTTTATTTTTCTTTTTGTGCAACTGCCTAATACTTTACGGTAATGCTATATATATTTAAAAATTAGATTTAAAAAATAAATTTGATAATTATAATTATTAATTTCAGTGTAAATCTTAACATATATTGAAACCTATTATTTATTCAATAATTATGATTATTAAATTTAATTTTTAAAATTAATTTTTAAGTTCATACATCATTACTTAATATTTTGTGCACGGTAAATATTGAAATCATAGTTATGCGTTATGCAACTGAAGGAGGTGACTACGACATCCGAAAAAAAAAAATTCATATCATAATTACTTTTATAACATTTATGAGTCATTTTATCACTAGTATAGTATGCCAAAAAAGAGTAAAAATAATTATCAGTAGTAAAAATATTCACAAATGTGATAAAAATACTCACAAATGTAATAAATATACTCATAATATATGATAAAATTTTTTGTACTAAATGATAAAAATAGTTATCACAAATGTGGTAAAAATATCCATAACAGTGATAAAAATATTCACAAAAATAATAAATTATCCACAAAATTAATATATTTTTTAATTATAAAATAACTCACAAATATTATAAAAACATTCATTAAAGTAATAAAAATTAAAAGTACAATACTAAAATTACTTTGTTCGGCACCCTAGCCAAGTCGGCAACTGAAGCATCTCATTCAAGACGAGGGGACCAAAGCGCTACCTGTTCTGCCAGTACTAGGAAATCATGCAGGCCTTTGCATATTTTGTGGTCTCATAGCCTGCTATCTCTATCTTGCCACAAATTTTTGTTCGGGGTCCACTGTCCACAAGTGTAGAATGTCTTGGAACTTCAGTACCATCATCAAATAGGAAGAAGTATGATCAAATTTATTAATATCGTGATATATCAAATAATAGTGTTTTGATCGAGATGCTTAAGAATTATAGTTACAACAATATTATTAGATCAACAAATTAAATTAAATTTTTAAATCTCAATAATATTATTGAATACGAAGATGTATTTGAAATGAGCAATGCTATCGAAATTTAAAAACAAAACTAAAAAGCTTACATGGTTTAATAAACAAGTCCAACCCAAACAGTTCAATTAGAAATAGTTTGGTAAATTAAAGAGTAAATTATATTCACACCTCATGATATTTGATTTTATTACACGGATACCGCCACACATTTTAAAAATTACACTGAAACCCCAATGGTTAGACGGAAATAACTATCTTAATAAAAATATTATTTTTCCCCTCTCTTTAACACAAACTCAAATCCAAATCCAAACCCAACCCCAAGCCTTATCCCTAACCCCAACCCTAATCTTCGTCGCCTCTGCACCAAGGATTCCAAAGCCTTCTCTCTCTCACTCTCTCGGCGAAGAACTAATTTGAAATCATTAGACTTCTCTCACTTTCTCAGCCATCTGTGTGTGTGTGTGTGTGTATATATATATTCAACCGTCTCTGGGTGTGTGTGTGTGTGTACACACAAACGGAAAACTAGCTTGCCCATGATATATTTGTGGACAAACTTCATTCACACCCCCTCTAGATAAACATATCTTCAATGAGACCCTCTCTAGATAAGTATATTTTCAATAAGACCCCTTCTGTTTTATAATTTTTTTTACGTAATTAAATTCGAACAGATTAAAATTCGATTCAAGCTAATTATAATTTATTTTTTTACATATTAAAATTTATGCCAATTAAAATTTGTATTTTTTTACGTATTATAATTTGGGCTAATTAAAATTTGGTTTGAGCCAATTAAAAATTATTTTTAATTGACTCAAATTAAATTTTAATTAATTCACATTGAATTTTAATCAGTCCAAATTTTAATATATAAAAATATATGAATTTTAATTGACTTAAATTTTAATAAATCTAATTTTAATTGACACGAATTTTAATAAGTAAAAAAATATAAATTTTAATTGACTCGACAGAGAATTTTAATCAGCGCTAACAACTCGGGTAGAGTTCAAATCGGTTCAAATTTTAATATGTACAAAAAAATTTTAATAGGCTCAATTTTTTTTTAAATTTATGAATTAGTAAATAACAAATTAGTATTTACTAACAAATTATTTACTAAAATTGTTATTTATAATTTTTTTTAAAATTTTAACAGCTTGAATTTTAATAGAATTTTATGTAAAAAAATTACTTGAGGTTATGTAGGGGCATTTTTTGGTATTTTAGATAAATGTTTATTTGTTAGAAATAATAGTTTAATGGTAGGGGTGTTAGTGATGTTTAAATTAAACTAGAGGGGGTGTCTTTGAAGATGTGGTAAACTTGAGGGGATGTGGTTGAAATTTTTCTTAGAATAAATTAATTTAATTTATAGATATAATGATATATCAAGTGGTAGAATTTGAATAAAAAATTTCTAGATAAAATAAAGAAGTTCAAGAGTTAACAGTTACAAAAACACTATTGGACTATACTACTGCCACATCATTAAGTCAATAAATTATACTTCAGTTGCATTACTCTATTCTAAATCGATGAATAATGTTATTTGTATTAAGAGTAATGCTATTGAGATATAATTTATCGATCTTATTTGCTTACATAATTCACTATAAGTTTTGAATTAACTTTGAACCCCTTATCAAACATAAGAATTTGTTATTTATTCAATAATTCTAATGAAACTATCTTATTAGGTCAACAAATTAGGCTAAATTTGAGATCCAAATACCATTTCTCTTGAATTAATTTGGGAACCTGACATTGAATTGTTAATAAACTTCAGTTAATGCTCTCTGAATCACCACACCCATCAAATAATAAACCCATGTATCCAAAAAAAAAAATCTCACACAAGTGAATGAAACAATTGATCTGTATCTTACACAGTACACCGGGCGCTCATTCTCGCAGAAAGCACAACAAGGTCATACTCAATGGACTGGTGACCTAAGCCCTAGACGAAGCTCTAGATCAAGCTCTTCAATGGCGAAATCCTTCTCCCTGTTGTTATTGTCCTGCTGATTATCATTAGTTACAGATGGTGATGGTTCAGTGTTGCTAGAGTGACAGAGAGAGGAACTGAAGCTTTGAGGCGTCACCGGAAGATTTACAGGAGAGGATGCTAACATCAACTTAGTCCTAGAGTGGGATGAAAGAGAAATAAGATTGGATGGAGAGTCCATACACGTAGTCATCATTGTAGGAATGAAGACGCCATTATGGTTAGGTAACGAGTAAAGAACGCACAGTCCACCATTAGTGACGATTTTTTGATCTGGGTTAAGGACACTGGAAGAAGCGGTGGAAGGAGAGGTGGTGGGTTTATTCAAACCAGGCGGCGTTTGGTGGAGCCGAGCACGGTCACGGCGGTGGACATTCATATGGCCGCCTAGGGCTTGGGCTGACTTGAATTCCCTTCTACAAAAGGTGCAATTGTAAAATCGTGGTGGCCAAGTGGTGCCGTCGATGTTACCTGTGTCTTCTGCGAAGGCTCTTACTTCCCATGAATCATCGTCTTCTTGAGCCGGTTGAGTAGGGTTCCACATCCAAGAGCCACTTGTTGAGCTAGTGTTCAGTTGATGGCCTTGAGATTCAGCCAATTTTTGGAGATGGAGCTGTTGAAATGCCGAAGAGGGCACTGGTATCATTTAAGGTAGGTGAGAGATGGAACTGATGAAATGCCGAATGGTGTTAAATAGGAGATGGACATAGTAGTGTGTTGTGCGTGGTATTGGTGGGTGGGGCGGGGAAGAGAGAGAGAGAGAAAGAGAGAAATCTAGCCCTGGATGTATCACCAAGGTTTTGAATTTAGCAATTGGATTTTAGCACAGAGAGGGATTAGCCACTCATTTAGTTATCTAGTGTATATAATGACCATATTTTCTTACATAGGCGTCAACGCCCATTTATTGACTGATTCATATCCATATTTCAGTCACTCTCCCTCTAAATGATGAGTGAGAGAGAGAGAGAGAAATGAAGCAGATAAGCTTAATCATGAACAAGTGAATGAAAATTCAGCAAAAGAATAAGAATAACTTTTCTTGAAATAAGATAATGAGAGAAGGTTAATGTTAAATGAGTTTAGACTTACAGGAGATCGTGTAATATAACTTGAATTAAAGCTGTTGGTGATGCTAATTAACGAGTTTCCTCGCCCTTGAATCTTTTATATACTTTGGTGGTGGGAGATAACATTTCAACCGATATATTGTTTCTCTATTTTTATCCTTCATAGATCACGTCCAACGAATTCAATTTTGGAGAAGATTTGAGACCTCATATTCTTTGTGATGTGGTAATAAGAATGTCTACTACAGATTAAAATTCTGTTTACTACACTTTTATTAAATTTAAGTGAGACTCATTATTTATAAGTAGTTCTCTAGTATATATAACTAATGATTTATCGTTGAGAGAAATTTTGATCAAAATGTAATAAAGAGAGTTTGGATCCGCCTACTAGTGTTCTTTTTTTTTTGGTTATATGTCAGAAGTGTATGGATTAGTTTATGCGTACTTCAATTAATCTTCTTCCCTGTTTGATCAAAAACAGACCATCTACATTTAGACTAGAATATTCACAAGGAGTATCCCTCATAGTTTAGTTGTAAGGGGATACTAATATTCGAATTTAAAATGTTTAAATTTATAATTTATTCTTATTATCACTTGAGTTATCATTGGAGAACATTTCATACATATTTTTAGAGGAATTAAACTTATACACCAGGTAAACACTCGTGGACTAGTATCTGAAAAAGAAGACAAAAGCAAATGTGCGAAGGCATAGGAAATAGGTATACATTTGCAACAATCCTATGTCACTCTTTTCTCTGCGTTGCCATTTATTTTAAAGGCACACTTTCACTTCTTAAATTTCTTCTATCCTTTAGTCATTATTGTGCAAGTCACTCATGAACTCAAGGTCATGCACTCAAGCATCAAACGGGAAGAGAATAATATGGCATCTGCGCCATGAAATATACTTGCACAAATTTTTTCTTTCCAATAAGAGAAATACTATACTTCCCAAAATATATCCCAAATTTTCCTTCCCAAATGCTTCTGTACCACACACATTCTGTCGCGGGGCCCAAAAAAACTTACTTTTTCATCTAATATGTGGTGTAGAAACATTGAGGGTGAAATTTTTGAAATATATTTTGGAAAACGCTCCTAGTCTCCGAATATGCTGATCTATTAATTGTTAAAAAGTACAAAGATTGAGTCACATTTCGAATTAGAATTAAATGAAATCCAAGTAGAATCCAATTCTCCTTTTCTCCGTGGATTACTTACACTTCACCCACTAGTCCATACAAAATACCCAAAACTTATGACAAAATTTAGAAAAATAAAAACATCTCCACCATAATAACTAGCTTTTAGTTTTGGAGAGAATTTATCATTAATTTTAGTTCTTAATGATGCCTAAACCTCCAATAACGCCCAACAATGACCACCCGGGTGGATGTTTAGGACATATTACGACGCGGTGACATTATTATAAAAAAAAGGGAAGGAGTCACTTCAAATAAAATTATTTCTCATTGACTGTTGGTGCACCGTGTGTATGGTTGTCTTTTCCCTTTCTTCAAGATTAAGGTGACAACATTGTCGACTTAATTAATTATTAAAACTGCGTGTGTCAAACGTACTCCCCCACCTGGATGTGGACCCTCCTGATGAACAACTTAAAATTATTTATAATTTGCACCTAAATTCTCTCTTTTGTTAGTTTTATTCTTGTCACATCAGCCTCACATACACCACTTCACAAGGATAACTTGTTCTTTCACCATTAAAGAAATGGTTATTGGAAGAATTATCCATGACTGGGACATGAGACTCTTGTACATGTTAATCTTGCACTATGTTTCATAGGACCCATTACCAAAGATATTTTTAAATACTTAATTATTATTATTTTTATCTAAAGAAATATATAAACTTAATTCAAAACTTACACAGTAATTGTCTAGCTAAACAAATATATAAAACTTAATTCAAAACTTACATAGTAATTGTCTAGCTAGAGAATATAGCTCAAAAACATGTAGAAACTAAGGTCATGTTTGATTTGTATTTTAAAAACAATTTTTTTATTTTTGAAAATAGTTTTTAAGAAAAAAATTGTTTGGCCAACTGTTTTTTGTTTTTATTTTTTGAAAACTAAGAATAAAAAGTGTGTAAATTTAGAAAACACCACCACACTTCCACTACCACCATCATCACATTTCTGTATTCTGAGTTACTGTCCAAAAAAATTTTACTGTTTTCTATTTCTTAGAGTTATTTTTTAAATTATATAACCAAATAAATTTTGGGACACAAATAACACCAAAATACCAATTTTTTTAAATTTTTTTTAAACATAATTTTTAGATACTATTTTTTTAGACGTCAATCAAACAAAACCTAATAAAACTCACAAACCAAGAGACCGAAGAACACAAAATACTTCTCTCACATCCCGAGAGATTAAGAAGAGCGAAGAAACTATATAACCCGATCCATCACAAATCATTATTACAAATCCACATCATGGGTCTACACTCTACACGTTTTAACAGTCACCGGCTTGGACTGGCAAAGATTCTATTGCCTTTCTAACAGTTTGAAATGAAGAAGTTGATAGAGAAAAGGTCTGCCTCGGCACATAGCTTTTTTCGCCTACGACATGCCCAAGAAAAACTGTTCTTGGTTCATCAGTGTCGTTGTTTGCATCGTCTTGGCTCATAGCACATGCCACCAAGTTCCCAAGCATGGATTCTCTCTCTCACAGGTTGCACCGAACATTCCTATCAGAATCCCAAAAAATTAAAAAAAATTAAACTTTCCCCTCAAAATTGACCTTTTGCCAATTGCCATTCTTCATCATAGGCTAAAGATATTTGTTAATCCTTTCGGTAGTGTAAGCGGTAACATGAACGGGCTATAAACTTAAATGTTCTAACTTTAAAATTTGGCAACTTCTCGGGGATAGGTCATAAGGAATTTATCACTCATGATTACTCTAGTTTAGTCGCGGATGACCTGTCTTTGACGAGATCAAAAAGGGAATTAGTCGATGTGCGTGTGAGCTGATCTGAACACTCATTGAAAAAAAAAAGATATTTATTAAGTATAAGCCTTTACTTAAACTAGTTAAACTTAGGTCCTCTAACAAGTTCAATTTTAGTATCTGTCATATTCATTTTAATTTATTTCCAGTTGTTGATCTTCTCGATGGATTGAAAGGATATGCTTGATGGTTGGCTTAAGATATCCCTTCCTCTCCAATTTTATTAGTGGTTTTGAGACATTTATACTCGATCAAGACAATATAAGGGTCCCATGCATATAGGTTAATGAAGGAAGTTTAAGGGAATTATCAGGTATACATGAGAAACGGTGTAAATCATTCCTTCGTATGTTGTAATGCAAATTGCCTTCAAGTCAAAGTTAAAACAATTAATAGGGTGCTGCTAAGCAATTTGAAGAATTGTTTACGGTAAGTGTCCTAGTGGAATTTGTTGTTGCGATTTGATTCAATCACGTGTGAATTGGATTCATGGCCATAACACAAATTCCGAATAAATTCAATCACCTAGAAACTAAACACGAAATTTAGGTTGTTGGAGAGACTGCAACATATATCTCACCACTGTCCAAAGCCAAACCAACCTGAGTTTGGCCCGGCTCAGACCAGCCTGACAATTACAAATCAAGCTCAACTCAGAGGCCCAATTTAAGAATTCAAACTAAGCCCACCATAGGATGAAGGAAACTAGGACAGGTCAGTCGCGCCATTTTGAGAGAGTCAAGTTAGTCGTATCACAGCGAGAGACTCAATCCACAACTGACATGCGAGAAGATTTTCATGAGACGCACATGTCATCACCTCCGTAGAATTATCTCTCCTAATTTGAAGAAAGGCATTATCTCCACTGAATTATCTCATCTGATACGAGAAAGACACCTCAATATGTTAGGAGACACCAATAAATTATAAGCCCCACCTATACAAGGGAGACATCTCACTCACATCCGAGCACTCTACACCCCTTGAACAATAAAATACTCAGACTATCCTAACCCTTCACAATATAGTAGGTCACCTTAATCGAACCACTTAAAACTGTGTTTTGTTTGTGTTGACTCTCATCATTTATTAATGTATTTAATACTTGAAAAGTGGTGCATAAACACGTTTTGTGCATCATCAGGAGAGTCCTAAGTTTTATTATAAAATAAATTTAAATTAATATATCTCTTTATATACCCATTAATAAGGTAAGTAAATATAGTTAGGAATCTCAAAGAGTAGCTCAAGTAGTAACAAAGACGAACTATAAACTCGGACGACTTGAGTTCAAATCTTAACAATTCTTTGAGATCAAGTCATGAGAGATTTATCATTCACAAATTCCTTAATCTAAGGGTGGATGACTTGTCTTTGATGAACTAGATAGGGAATTAGTCGAAGAGCGCATAAATTGATCAAAATATATCTGACTGTTGAACCAAATATATATATATATATAGCTAGGAAAGTTTTGGCAGTAATTATTCTCATTTCATGTCTGTGACTATGATTTGTGCAAAAATATGTATTGGGCTGATGCTATATTTGTCCAATCATGAAGCTGCAGTGAGTTGGGCCTAGCCATATTTAGCTGGTTGATTTATAGGAATGCTATGGGAAGAAGAGGACTACAGTTCATGGATTCAATAATAAAGAAAGATTAGCTCTAAAAAAAGACTGTGGGCCGGCTTTCGTAATGCACCTTTTGGTAGGAGCTGCTATTGGCATCCAATTCCAAGATTGGGGTTGTTACGGGTGTCGTTTTTGCTTTCTTTTCTTCTAACAATTACAATGTTTTCAATTCATCAACTTTTTGCTTGCCTACCAGTGGATTAATCACTACCAGTCCAAAAAGTTGACTTATTGGGAAATCTCCATACTTGAGCTTATTTTCAACATCGTGAACTATTTCATCGCTTACCACACCTTCATGTATGTGAAACCCAAATATCCACTGCAAGCCTTTTGTCGTTTAGTTCTCTCTACCCAAGTTAGTTACTTTTGGGCTGTTAAGAAATCATTTAGTCAGATATCAATCTTTCGATTTTCTACGTGTAATAGCCCATGTAGTATTTGGACTAGAGTATCCTGGTTTGTTGGTTGTGTGATACTAGAGTTCACACCTGTTAATAAAAAGAAATGTATCACTCTTAGAATTGGCATATTTATTTTAAACTCAAAATTAATCCTCCACAATTATTTAGTTTTTACCCCTTTTCCCTTTATTTTGTAGTCTAATTAAAGGGTTTTACATAAAATAATAGAGAGAATACAAAGAGTCGCTGAAAAAAGCTGCTTTTGTATAGGGTGAAGCACTACTATGTAAAGATGACCATGTACTTAGCACTAGCACAGCCATTTTTGGGACAAAGAATAGTTCATTTAGCTTTTTCAACCCAACTCTCCAAAGTGATTATAACTCCCACAAGCACAAATGCAAACATATACACTCATAATCTCTCTCTCTCTCTCTCTCTCTCTCTCTCTCTCTCTCTTTTTATATATATATATATATATATATATGTGTGTGTGGANCTCTCTCTCTCTCTCTCTCTCTCTCTCTCTCTCTTTATATATATATATATATATGTGGGTGTGCTGGTGTGGGTGACGACCCAGTGAGGCAATCGCTTTGTTAAGTGTGAATCTTAGATTTTCATTCTACTATATGGTTTAAAGTCATAGAGAGCTACAGTATAACATTGTGTTGCATAAGGGTTATGCAAGTCAACCGAGGGTTGACATAGAGAAGATAATTTGCTGTCTCTTTTGGAGTCTTTAAAGAGACAAGTCTAGCAACAAATATTTAGTTTAACGGTATTTCTTACTTTGTAAAATCTTTATTTTTTTGAGATTAAGAGTTCAACTTTTCCTTTCCCTCTCCCTCCCTCCAAAAAAATAATAGATAAAAAAAGAGACAAGAAGAGTGTTGAAGGCTTGAAGCTACCCACCACCACCAGGATTTAGACACTGACTGATATAGATCAATCCATGCACAAAGCAAAGGAAACGTTTCTCGCGGCTTGTTATTCTCCAACCACTCCCCACCCCCACGAGTCTTATGGCTCACTCCTGTACAAAATAAAGGTCTTTTCTTTGGACCCTTTTGGCTCAAATAGCCATGTTCTTTTTTTTTTTGCCTTATCTCGATGTAGTTTTAAATTATTATATTAATTTATTCAATTCTTTTTTTAATGACTCGGTTATTGTAGTAACAGGTGGGTTGGTTCCTCTTACTTTCACAAAGTGACAAAGGAGTCTAAAAGGGGGGAACACGTACAAAATCATTGTGTTCACATATTTGATTAACCAAAAGCTACGGAAATGGTGCCCTCATGTTCGGAGGGATGATTTCTCTCTCTCTCTCTCGAATATGGGATGGAAAACTGTTCAACAATTACCGACAAGCATCGAAACATCAAGTTCTCACCTTTGTTGAAATCATCGTGTTATGTTAAATTCAATAAAATTCAGAATTTATTCTAGTACACACGTGATAAATGAAGCAGATCTCGGGTGATCCCTCCATCCTAACGTGAGGGACAAAGTAGGTTAGGTAGTTCTAAATTTTTTATATTTTATGGAAGGCATGTTGAAACTCTACCCCGACCAAGTAAAACTAAGAGTATATATGAAAGAGCTTACCATTTGATCTATTGGATGTTAACCTTCGGTGGAGGACGATTAAGAATGCCCATTAAAAGGAGCAAACCAACCGAATAGTTTTTCAAACACCGATAGAACGATCTAAAGGTTGAGCCTTAATCTATTAATAAAATCATTGTCTTGATCTAAATATAAGCTTTTTTGGCTAAGATATCAACTAAGAATTCTTTCTTAATGGAATGAGATGAATAAGAAGACGATGAAAAGAGATGTAAGAAATGGGTTGATTGAGATTACAGTATCACCAATATATATATACATATATGATGTCACCGGCTAATAAAAAATAATGAAATGTATGAAGTGATTTTTTTAATGAATAATGTGAATCCACTTACTTGNGGCTAAGATATCAACTAAGAATTCTTTCTTAATGGAATGAGATGAATAAGAAGACGATGAAAAGAGATGTAAGAAATGGGTTGATTGAGATTACAGTATCACCAATATATATATATATATATATGATGTCACCAGCTAATAAAATATAATGAAATGTATGAAGTGATTTTTTTAATGAATAATGTGAAATCCACTTACTTATTATTTTCTTATTACATGATCATGACATATGACGATGATAATATGATAGCACCATAATTTTAAATACTCCTCCTAAATTTGAGTTTGTCCGTGAATTATACAGAAGATTAGGGTATAATAACCCGAAAATGAGAGAGGAATTGTGATTTTGTGTAGCCTACATGACNTCTTATTACATGATCATGACATATGACGATGATAATATGATAGCACCATAATTTTAAATACTCCTCCTAAATTTGAGTTTGTCCGTGAATTATACAGAAGATTAGGGTATAATAACCCGAAAATGAGAGAGGAATTGTGATTTTGTGTAGTCGGAAACAAACACCTGTATGACAAATTTGTGGACCCCATTAGATGGGAACACCTTGTACAGCACGTGGGAGGCGGAAGAAATAAGGTCCGAAGTTCAAACGACCCAGAAAAGTCATTAAAACCGGGCACGTGCCCACCACTAATTTCTGCGCCTCACGTGCTCATGTTTAATTTTTTTTTTTCTTAATGTGATTTGTGTAACCCATACGACTGGTTTAGTGGTTAAGTCTATCTTTTAATAATTTAGAGGTCGGTCTTAGGTTTAATTAATTTTTACACCTCTTAAGGATTAACTACCCTTTATTTTTTAAGGAACATGCTTTAGTTCAGTTCAAGTCATGGTGGTTAATTGTTAAAGTCAAGAGAATAATAAACGTAAATTTAGAAACCTAGTAACAAAAAAAAAATTACATTTAATTTTTTATGGGTTAATTAAATATTATCATATATGTTAATTATTGAGCAAAATCTAGAAAAAATATACTCGATGATATTTGGGTCAATAATTTGTCAACCTCCTTGTTTTCATTATTTTTGAGTTTTCTCCTTCACTTGCTTATTCTTCTTTTTTCCAAATAGATATATGTTAACCCAAAAGAAAACAAACAAAAAGAGAAAAAAAGAAAAAATAGTTGTTGCCATGGGATGAAAAGACAATGAAATCATTTCCCCATTCCAACATGAAGTATCCAAACACACCCTATGATTTGTTGAATAAAGTAAGTTTGGAGAGATTAAACTACGTTTAAAAATGATGCAAGTTGCGAAGATATAACCCACCCCATATGATAATAACAACAACAATGTAGTCATTATCATCCACGTGCAGCTCATTATCGTAGTGTAGTCGCCCTAATTTTCTTTCTAGGTTATTTAAGATTTTCACGATTGCAAAATCTACTTTTACTTTATAGCACCGTGATAATCGCTTGGTAATACTTTTTCAAAGTAAGTCTGTAAAAGGAAAAATAGTAATTTGGGCATAAAAGCACATATCTATATGAATTTTAGATTATCAATAGTGCACTTATATTTACACACACACACACGCATATATATATATACATAATAAAGTAGAACGAAATTTGAATCTAGAGACAAAGAGAGGTTCAGATCGTTTTAAGATAAAATATAAACACATCCAACGAATAACGTAATCNATATATATATATATATATATATATATATATAAAATAAAGTAGAACGAAATTTGAATCTAGAGACAAAGAGGGGTTCAGATCGTTTTAAGATAAAATATAAACACATCCAACGAATAACATAATTNTTTGAATCTAGAGACAAAGAGGGGTTCAGATCGTTTTAAGATAAAATATAAACACATCCAACGAATAACGTAATCCCAATGTAAAAGATGGTTCATATTATTTCAAAAATTTTGATTAAACAGTCTACATTGAGTACTTAATTTTTTTTCCCACCCAGCCTCTCTCTCACTTCTANTTTCAAAAATTTTGATTAAACAGTCTACATTGAGTACTTAATTTTTTTTCCCACCCAGCCTCTCTCTCACTTCTACCTCTCTCTCCCAATCTCTCACTCACTTCTGTCTCTTTCCGTACGTCTCTCAAAGATTTATCTCAGCCTTTCAAAGACTTGTCTCAATCTCTCATACATATACGTCTCTCACTCAGTTTCATACAAAATACATATCTCCCATTTTCATATTTATACTACTTCTGTCCCTCACACTCTTTTTTAACCAGCGACCTCACCACTGCCACTGCCACTGCCATCGGTGATACCAGGTTTCACTCTCTTTCTCTCTCTCTATCTTTGTTCCTCTATTTCCTCAGTTTCCCTATCTCCATGTCTGATTTTTCTCTTACCAACGACATCTAAGATCCCAACGCTATCGACTCCCCCACCCCACCCCACACCATAGGGTTTCTCTTTCACGCCCACCGTAAACCCACCCATTTTCACAGAAAGAACACATTCTTTTTGTTAAATATATATATATTTTGTATTGATTGCAACCTAAATTGTTTTTGATTATATACTGATTTGGTACCTTAATTTTATATTTTTGATTTTGAGTTAAGTCATGGTTTTTGTTGTAGGTGATTTGTCAGCGTACGCATAGGACACATCGAAGGTGTTTGACACAGCGCCTACATTGTTCGATCTAATGCCAAAGAGGTAATGACTAATTGCCCCAAACTCTCTGTACACCACATGTTCGATCACAACGCACACAATGATGCAGACACAATACTCCCTTCTTCTCTTTCACCACGCACTGAAATTTTGGCCCATTAATTATTAGCGTTTATCTTACTTGAAGTGTTGCATTCAATCTTGAACTATTCATTTAGATGTGATATTTTTTATCTCATTGAGTTTTTGCTTTGTTTAGTTAATCAAAGTATAGAACATTTGAGCTTCCCAATTTTTAATTATATGCTTCTGCTATAATGTAGTTAGTTACAATAGATCATTTCTAATTTTTGAATGCTAACAATGTAGTTAGTCACAAAAGATCAAGTACATCTATGTGTTTGTAACATTTCTTTAGTGAGGTGGATATATTTGAATTGGATTTATTTGACTTGAATATTTGTTCAACTGATTTATTGAAAGTGGGTTGTCGACATCGAGTCTGAGGCTTCATCGGACATAACCAGTTGAAATATTATGAATTGAAATATAATTTATGTTAATTGTATTTTTCTCTGTGTTTTCTATTAAAATATTATGAGGAGTTAATTTATGTTCTATTTTTTCCTTGCAATTTGGAATGCGGAAAACATTATTGATTAAAAATGTTTGTTTCTAAATTTGGATGTCACAGGAGTAACGTCTTTCTGAGTTGGTGCTTCGACTATAACTTCCATGGTAACTTAAATAAGTAGTCTATTTTCATATTTGGGGCTTCCATAGTTGCGGTTATTGATCGTAAACACTTGGCTTATGCATTCCATGAAATTCTAAAGAATTTTGTGATTGTTGATTATGTACATTTTGATTTTGACCAACTTCCTGCATTAAGTAAGGTGACTTCCACAGCATAGGTGTTAGAAACTATTGTTGCATAGAACATTAACTAGGGTGCTATAAGTGACATATATTGTCGACTAAATATCACATTCGTTATTGACACATAACCAAAACTAGATAATGTCTCATGCATATAGGTCGTAGTAGCATATATGAGGAAGAAAATCAACTTTGATTGATAAAATTGTTGTACTTTATTTAAAATTTTGTCAGCTGAATTCTTTAGTCTTCTTTCTATTAGAACTTAATTGACAAGAGTTTGTATTCTTGGTTTCCTTCCATTGGACTTCTATGGGGTTTTTTGTTTCTCTTTTTTCGATATACATAGACATGTTTATCCCACTTTTGAGGGGAAATGAAATGGAAACTATCAAAAATTCTGTGAGAACCAAATCCAATTGTTGGGATTAATACATGTCAATATTTTTTCTTATCGTACAAACCATATTTCTAACATGTACACCAACCNTTGGGATTAATACATGTCAATATTTTTTCTTATCGTACAAACCATATTTCTAACATGGACACCAACTTTTTTATTTGTTCGAATTTATCCTTTGAAAGTATTATGCTACTTGGAGTTTGAACCTGCAGCTTATAATAAATTCTGATTTAGCTTTCTCTATTGGGTGCTTAAGGGGGTTGGTTGGGTAGGTGAGATGGTTGCAAGGTATGGGTGAATGCATGCTTGAATGCATCAGAGGATCCTCCTCCTCTTCGGATTCATCGTGATCAACCATTATACTTTTCTACCTATTAGAGCTCTCCAAGTACAAGTTTGAAAGTCTAGAATTACCACTGGTCCACTACCATGTCGTTTAATTGGTTTTCTTCAGCAATAACAGTTTCATTTCTAGCTTAATTTTGACCTTTGATTGTAGCAGCTCAAGTCTTGGTACATAGCTCCTAACATATCGGAGTCTTACCCAACATGTGGATTTATGTCNAATTACCACTGGTCCACTACCATGTCGTTTAATTGGTTTTCTTCAGCAATAACAGTTTCATTTCTAGCTTAATTTTGACCTTTGATTGTAGCAGCTCAAGTCTTGGTAAATAGCTCCTAACATATCGGAGTCTCACCCAACATGTGGATTTATGTCGTGGATGCCATTATATTTTTCATATATGGCTATTCATTTAAGTGAGTGCATCAAGTGCAACATTTTGGTAAATGTTTGAATTATAATATTGTAGTAGTTGATAAGTAGTTGTATTAAAGCAGGACTATGGTGCAATGGTGTGTTAATCATTGGTTTCAGGCAAATTTTTTCAAAATATTTTGCATCAATTACTAAATTTTATTATATAAATGATGTACACCGGGTGATATTATTCAATGGTTATGTTTTTAGAGGAATTTTGTCAATTAGTTTTTTAAACAATAGTGGGTCAGCATTGATTGACGATATTTCTCAATTTTTTTAATTTGTGATTTTTTTTTTTGTGTATATAGTGCCTTCATGCATAAGTAATTGCTTGTTGTTCAGTTGAGCACAAAAATGGAGAGGCATAGTGGTTTGATTTTGGGGTATGGAATGAGTGAATGTATTAACTTATTCTTATTAGTTTAAGTTTGGTATTAATTCAGTTTATATTTGTATGATAAATAGTGTTAATAGAACTACTAATGTGATTTGATGAGATTATTGATTTAAGTCATGTATATTTACATAAAAATTTGATTCTATAAGTTGTACACACATGTCGATAATATTCAAGGATAATATTTTCAAAACAAAATTTGACAAAATTTTAAGCAAATAATAGTTGGTACATACCAACTATTGAAACTTTGTTTGCTAAAACAGTTATTTGGATCTGAGTGTGTTATAGGTGATATACACCAAGTTGGATGTGGCCTAGGATTTTTTTTTTGGTTATATAGTGACTTCAATTACAGGCAATTTCTAGTATATATATAATAATTCNTGCAGTAGTTGATAAGTAGTTGTATTAAAGCAAGACTATGGTGCAATGGTGTGTTAATCATTGGTTTCAAGCAAATTTTTTCAAAATATTTTGCATCAATTACTAAATTTTATTATATAAATGATGTACACCGGGTGATATTATTCAATGGTTATGTTTTTAGAGGAATTTTGTCAATTAGTTTTTTAAACAATAGTGGGTCAGCATTGATTGACGATATTTCTCAATTTTTTTAATTTGTGAATTTTTTTTTTGTGTATATAGTGCCTTCATGCATAAGTAATTGCTTGTTGTTCAGTTGAGCACAAAAATGGAGAGGCATAGTGGTTTGATTTTGGGGTATGGAATGAGTGAATGTATTAACTTATTCTTATTAGTTTAAGTTTGGTATTAATTCAGTTTATATTTGTATGATAAATAGTGTTAATAGAACTACTAATGTGATTTGATGAGATTATTGATTTAAGTCATGTATATTTACATAAAAATTTGATTCTATAAGTTGTACACACATGTCGATAATATTCAAGGATAATATTTTCAAAACAAAATTTGACAAAATTTTAAGCAAATAATAGTTGGTACATACCAACTATTGAAACTTTGTTTGCTAAAACAGTTATTTGGATCTGAGTGTGTTATAGGTGATATACACCAAGTTGGATGTGGCCTAGGATTTTTTTTTTGGTTATATAGTGACTTCAATTACAGGCAATTTCTAGTATATATATAATAATTCTAATAAAACTTTAGAAAATGAAGTGTTCCATTGATCAAAAAGTTAACCTAATGCAAAACAAGGGACTAGTAAATCCCTTAGATATATAGAACAAATGTCGTAGAGGGTGCCCCGTCTTTGGTGAGTACCCCAAGCAGATTAGATCAGCAACATCTAAAATAGACGAACAGTATTATCAATGATCGCTAGGTTCTAATAAAACTTCACTTTTCACAAAACCATGTCATATTATAATATTTGATCACTAGATTTTCTTGTAATCCAAATGTCCTAATTATGGCTATCTATTTATTTATTGCAATGACTGTTTCTGTGTTTCCAAGGATATTTTAAGTTTTACCAAGATCCAAGTAAACCAATATATTTTTCTTTAATTAAGAATATAATACTTGGGTAATGGTTAAAAATGTCTGGAAAACTTAGGAAGTCCTCATGATTGAATGATTTGTCCAAAAAAGGGCTGATCCGAGGTTTAGTAGGCATTTCCGATCAATTTGATCTTTCATAATCGACCTAGGNGTAATTGCTTGTTGTTCAGTTGAGCACAAAAATGGAGAGGCATAGTGGTTTGATTTTTGGGTATGGAATGAGTGAATGTATTAACTTATTCTTATTAGTTTAAGTTTGATATTAATTCAGTTTATATTTGTATGATAAATAGTGTTAATAGAACTACTAATGTGATTTGATGAGATTATTGATTTAAGTCATANTAGAAAGCATAGCTATAACATTAAATATCTATGCAAGAGACCTTTCTGCTGCCACAGTACTAAAGAGTTACAAGCTCGAGCCATCATTTTCTTCTTCTTCTTTCGGATTATTTTGTCNTATGGCATAGAAGTTATCTAAAGCTGCTATTTATAGAAGTAGATATTATATAGCATTAAATAATCAATTAGAAAGCATAGCTATAACATTAAATATCTATGCAAGAGACCTTTCTGCTGCCACAGCACTAAAGAGTTACAAGCTCGAGCCATCATTTTCTTCTTCTTCTTTCGGATTATTTTGTTNTAATAGTTGGTACATACCAACTATTGAAACTTTGTTTGCTAAAACAGTTATTTGGATATGAGTGTGTTATAGGTGATATACACCAAGTTGGACGTGGCCTAGGATTTTTTTTTTTGGTTATATAGTGACTTCAATTACAGACAATTTCTAGTATATATATATATATATATATATATATATATAATAATTATAATAAAACTTTAGAAAATGAAGTGTTCCATTGATCAAAAAGTTAACCTAATGCAAAACAAGGGACTAGTAAATCCCTTAGATATATAGAACAAATGTCGTAGAGGGTGCCCCATCTTTGGTGAGTACCCCAAGCAGATTAGATCAGCAACATCTAAAATAGACGAACAGTATTATCAATGATCGCTAGGTTCTAATAAAACTTCACTTTTCACAAAACCATGTCATATTATAATATTTGATCACTAGATTTTCTTGTAATCCAAATGTCCTAATTATGGCTATCTATTTATTTATTGCAATGACTGTTTCTGTGTTTCCAAGGATATTTTAAGTTTTACCAAGATCCAAGTAAACCAATATATTTTTCTTTAATTAAGAATATAATACTTGGGTAATGGTTAAAAATGTCTGGAAAACTTAGGAAGTCCTCATGATTGAATGATTTGTCCAAAAAAGGGCTGATCCGAGGTTTAGTAGGCATTTCCGATCAATTTGATCTTTCATAATCGACCTAGAAAAGACATTTTAAAAGGAAAAAGTGCTTGTTTTTAAATTCAGGAACACAATTACTGGCCACTAATCTTTCAAAAGTCTTGAGGCTATAATGTTTTTCTAATTTTTAATGGGGAATATGTGGTTATTATTAATGTTATTATTATTAAAAGAAGGTAGTTGGGTTCTGATATTGGTAAACAAAAGAATCATTTGCCAGTGGTACAAACAATTGGTTTCGTCACCAATGACCTGACAGTTTAGTATTAATAATTAGGAGATGCACCTAATGTTCCTGCTAATTCACGTACAATTCACGCGTTTAACCTAATGTTCTCACATAAAGGCACAAAAGCTAGTAGGACCCTCGGATCTAAGCATAGATTATAGATAGTTAATAATCTCTTTTATGTCCGAAAACAAGGTATTATTGGTTGAAGATGGTGTGATCATTGAGATTATCAAGTTAATATATAAAGTGATTATTTTATGACGAAGGAAGACAAATTAGTGCTCTCAATTATTTGAGCTAGTCAATTCAGCTGAAGATTACTATAGATCCGTTCTGCTGGTCGCATTTCACCCCTAAAGGATTATTACAGTCATAATCACATTTAAAATAAAGGAATTAAAATTTAATAATACTCTTTTAAGTCGTCGGACGAGCCCCAGTACTTAGCTATAAGTTTTTCTTTTTTCTTCCCCCACCCCACACACACCTCTTTAATCTTTAGGTTCTGTATTGTGATAAGTAAGTTTTTTTCTTCCATGGTCCATCATGCCTTTCTTTAGAAAGAGATGAGAAAACAATAATATTAATCATGAAACTTGCACTTCAAATACATAAAAATAACAAAAAAAAACCCATGTTTGAATTAATTAAAAAAAAATAGAAGCTGATTATAAAATTTAAAGAATTGAAATTAAAAATAATAAATGGAAAGTAAAAAAATAAGCATGCAACACATAAAACACGTTATCATGAGTTGGTTTTGTTTACTATATATATAAAGGAACTGTGGGTATGATTAAGGAATTAATAATATTAATAATAATGGAAAGCCTATTAGAAACCTTGAGTGAAACAGTCCTATGATAATATCAACGAGTAAACTATATAATATAAAAATCATGAAACTTTGCTTATATATATATATATATATTTGCTTGCAGTTACTTATCAATATCAGTAATTATTTTTTCAGATTTAATATGGCATAGAAGTTATCTAAAGCTGCTATTTATAGAAGTAGATATTATATAGCATTAAATAATCAATTAGAAAGCATAGCTATAACATTAAATATCTATGCAAGAGACCTTTCTGCTGCCACAGTACTAAAGAGTTACAAGCTCGAGCCATCATTTTCTTCTTCTTCTTTCGGATTATTTTGTTATTTAATTTTTAATCAGATTAAATTCCTTTGAAAATATGTATTTATGACATGCACCAAAGGAATTAGATTGTTGGATAATTGCGCATGATTATTGTGGCTGTTTTATTAGAAAAATACACGAAATTCTCGGCACAAAGAAACATGATATATCTCGGCATAATTACAGTTTTTTGGGGATAANATTTTCTTCTTCTTCTTTCGGATTATTTTGTTATTTAATTTTTAATCAGATTAAATTCCTTTGAAAATATGTATTTATGACATGCACCAAAGGAATTAGATTGTTGGATAATTGCGCATGATTATTGTGGCTGTTTTATTAGAAAAATACACGAAATTTTCGTCACAAAGAAACATGATATATCTCGGCATAATTACAGTTTTTTGGGGATAAATATATACACAGAGCATTAGGCAGTCTGAGAGCAAAACATGGTATGTCTAGGCACAAAAAAGGTCCATGTTGTTTCTATTAAATATGTAAGCCTCAACCATTCCCCAGGGTCAGTCGGTAACAGCCTGACCCCCTCAGCCCCCGTGCGTTGACGTGTGATGTGATGGACTCGTGAGCGATATGGGGATGAGGTGATGGAGTTGGCGATGGTGGAGTTGGCGATGGTGGTGGTGGTGGTGGAGGTGGTGATAGTGATGGTGGTGGATCTTTTCAAGGACAAATCAGGGGTCTTATCATAAGTAGGAAGTCAAGGTGGTGGTCGTCTGGATTTTAAAGCTTATATTATTGGCCTCGTGGGTATTCTTTGCTTCTATCTCAACTCATCACATCACAGTTATACACTTGCATCAAAGTTAGAGGANTCATAAGTAGGAAGTCAAGGTGGTGGTCGTCTGGATTTTAAAGCTTATATTATTGGCATCGTGGGTATTCTTTGTTTCTATCTCAACTCATCACATCACAGTTATACACTTGCATCAAAGTTAGAGGGGAGAGAAAGCAGAGCAGATGCGTCTGGAGATCTATAGAGAGAGGGGGAGTCAGTGAGTATGGTGCCCTCAAATTCGGGGGTACTTGTCTAGGACTGGGACAAGTACTGCTTTATCTCTGCCCCAAGCAAGGGACCTCTGACCAAGCTTGTAATAATGGAGCAAAGTCCATGAGAGATGAAAGCATAGCATTGTTGAATCAAACTATATACAATAAATTTGCTAGAATATGACTGTGTGAGTTTTTCAAGGAATACTATTAAAACTTAAAATTTTAAGTTAATTTATTAATTTAATGATATAATTTTATTATAATCGTTAAATTAATACTATGTATTAATTTTTAATATGACCCACAATTAATTAAATAATTACAAAATATTAGAACAGTANGATATAATTTTATTATAATCGTTAAATTAATACTATGTATTAATTTTTAATATGACCCACAATTAATTAAATAATTACAAAATATTAGAACAGTACATTAAATCAATAAATTAAGTTCTAATAAAATTTAGTGGATTAAGATTTTTGAATTAAAATTTCTAACTTTTAGGGGATTCTGATCTGATCCAAGTTATTTTACCCTTTAGAAAAAATTTTCTAATGGATAAATTTTTTTGATAAAATTAAATGATAATTTGATAAAACTAAGTTAAAATTTATTTGCAATTTTTTATAATAGATAAATTTGTGTATGCTACAATTCTATCCTAGCAAAAATTGGTTAACTGGTTGAGGCCACGCGCTTGCAATGAGAGTGTGTGGTGTAGTTAGGTAAGAGCCCCAATGAAAGCACCCAGGGTTTAAGGGCTCGAAATAAAAACAAACCAATTCCCGAAGAGAAGTGTGTGACAGGTTGCCTCGTGGCCGACAGCTATACGGTGGTCACTTCACTACTCCCGCTCTGACTTGGAGACCGCACGTGATCCGTCTCCTCTAACCCACGCGCTAACTAAGGTTGTTGGATACCAACACCATTATTGTCAATCCAACAACTCAGCTTTTGTTTTATGCTGTGTTGGTTCACGAGCCGTAGGTAAAAGTTTCGATTATAATCGACCTTTATACTCTGTTCAGTGCGAGAGAAAAATACAAAAATAAAAAGTTAGAAAAATAAAAAATTAGAAAGATAGGTAAAATATTATTTTTAATAAAATAGAATGAAAAAGTTAAAAATAATGTTACATAAATTTAAAAATTAAATTTAATAATTACAATCATTAATTTTACTGTGTGTCACAATATAAGGGATGGTAGTGGACAAGATAAAAATGGGTATTCGTCCAAACCTATCCCGTTTGGACTGGACATGGATCATAAGTATTTGACAGTGGACGTATACGGGGATATTCATATAAACCTGTGTAGGGATGAAAGCAAGGATGGACTGACACTTGTCCTCGCCCCTCCTTATCCCGCTTTACCCGTTATTATTATTATATATGTTGTTGTGAATACAAATCTAGATATTATTGAATATTTTTTTCATTTAAAAATTGTTGTTTTTTGATTTTTTTTTCATACTTTTGACTTATAAAAGTGTAGATCTTTGTGTTTTTATATTTTTTATGTTGGATTATGTTATGTTATATTATATTATGTTGCATGATGTTGTATTGAATTTACATGGGAGACAAATTTTTAATTATATTATGTTGGATTATGTTATAGATGACAAGTTTTTAATTATGTTATGATATTTTATAATTATGTTGAATTATTTAGAATGTTAGATTTATTTAGAATTTTGGATTACCTTGGCTTGGATTTGGATTTGGACTTGGGCTTGGGCTGGCGCAGGTAAGGTAGACGGGGGCGGAGGCAAGGGACAGGACAGGGGTAGAGATTACAAATTTATCTGTGAACAGGGATGAAGATGAAACTATACCCATTAACGAGAGTGAACTGGAAATTGACAGAATTTTTTTTGAGCAGGTATGGAGATGAAAATTATATCCCTCACCCCACTTCAATCCATTGTCATCCCTACATATCATCCACTTTTATGGGATTTGTCATTTCCTCTCCTAGGACTTATTTCGCATTCTAGATATTCATTTTAATGAGGAATGATCCACATATTANTCATTAATTTTACTGTGTGTCACAATATAAGGGATGGTAGTGGACAAGATAAAAATAGGTATTCGTCCAAACCTATCCCGTTTGGACTGGGGATGGATCATAAGTATTTGACAGTGGACGTATACGGGGATATCCATATAAACCTGTGTAGGGATGAAAGCAAGGATGGACTGACACTTATCCCCGCCCCTCCTTATCCCGCTTTACCCGTTATTATTATTATATATGTTGTTGTGAATACAAATCTAGATATTATTGAATAATTTTTTCATTTAAAAATTGTTGTTTTTTGATTTTTTTTTCTCATACTTTTGACTTATAAAAGTGTAGATCTTTGTGTTTTTATATTTTTTATGTTGGATTATGTTATGTTATATTATATTATGTTGCNATTTTTTTTTCATACTTTTGACTTATAAAAGTGTAGATCTTTGTGTTTTTATATTTTTTATGTTGGATTATGTTATGTTATATTATATTATGTTGCATGATGTTGTATTGAATTTACATGGGAGACAAACTTTTAATTATATTATGTTGGATTATGTTATAGATGACAAGTTTTTAATTATGTTATGATATTTTATAATTATGTTGAATTATTTAGAATGTTAGATTTATTTAGAATTTTGGATTACGTTGGCTTGGACTTGGGCTTGGGCTTGGGCTTGGGCTGGGGCAGGTAAGGTAGACGGGGGGCGGAGGCAAGGGACAGGACAGGGGTAGAGATTACAAATTTATCTGTGAACAGGGATGAAAATGAAACTATACCCATTAACGAGAGTGAACTGGAAATTGACAGAATTTTTTTTGAGCAGGTATAGAGATGAAAATTATATCCCTCACCCCACTTCAATTTTATTGCCATCCCTACATATCATCCACTTTTATGGGATTTGTCATTTCCTCTCCCAGGACTTATTTCGCATTCTAGATATTCATTTTAATGAGGAATGATCCACATATTACATTAAGATTTAAATAGTAATATACCGGTAAAATAAATTTTTTAAAAAAAAAAACAATATCAATTCTCTTTCCCCAGTGTCATGGTTTTACAATTGTGCTCACTATTTTACAATCTTAGCTTAATTTCATTATATAATCAATCTAGGACAGCTATATTTTAACTCAAGCTTAATACGTAACTAATAATTTGACTCGAGATATATCAAATAATTTGTGATCAATTTGTAGTCAATTTCATTAAATAGCCTAACAATTTTGCTAAATGTCAAAAAAAAAAGAAAAAGAAAGAAAGAACCATTAGCAAGAAAAAAGAGTTGTGAAGCATGAGACGGGCCATGGCCCCCTTGTCCTTAAGGTATGCAGGAGTGAATTCAATATTTGCTTTGTCTTGAAGAGAACTGTTGTCAGAGGAAAAAAAAAACTTAATTTTGTTTGTATTTTAATATTGGTCAATCGAGGAGGCACCAATGATGGAGGGATTAGGTGCAACCTTTCTCAGATGCTGCAAGGTGGGTCATAATGAAAGGAACCCAAAGCCCCACCTGTGATAAAGCCAGGAAGAGGACGTGGACATGGCGTATCACTCTCTGTCGATCTGTCTCTCTCTCTCTCTCTCTCTCTCTCTCTCTCTCTCTCTCTGATGAAATGAGGATTTGTCCTTCATTCATGAAATCAAAATAGATGGTGGAAGCAGATAGATACAGATTAGATTAGATGGAGCACAGCAATATCGGATATACAGGACGACAAGGTATTCAAAGTCAGACTGCGTTGGGGTTACGTGGGTTATGCTTTTGATTTGACATTTATGATTCGTGTTCCAATATCTTTTTTGATTTTCCAAGTTTCGAAAACCCTAAAGATCCACCAAACTGTCTTCATCTTTATTTTGCACTTTGGTCCCTAGCCCCAGAAACTTCCCCCTACAACACCAACCTCCTCTCCCCACCCCCCACCCAAACACCCCAAAACAAAAAAAACAAAAAAATTATTTCTTGCTGTTGTTTTTGTAATTTCACGTGTTAGCCTCTCAGAGAATACTATGATATCAAATTCAATATTACATCGGACAAAACTGAGAAATTGTTGGGTTAGTTGTGTTAAGTTAAAAGATTAGTGTAGTCTACCCAAGGAGTTAGCTCAAGCGATAATTGATCACTTGATACATGTTTTGAGTTGAAATTGATCAAAGAGTTTAATACTTCACTGGGTGTAAATGTTTGGGGCCATCTCCTCTATATATTAATCCTTGCGTGTGGTGAGAAGATTTTACGTGTGGGTCCAAATTAACTCCCGACTATGAGTCTAAATGGGCTGAATTGATGGGGATTCCTAAGTTATCCAAAAAAAAAGATAAGTATAGTTTTAAAAAGTTAAGTTTGATCTTAACATGGCCACCTATTCTAAGTTTTTGAGGTTAATTCTAATCGACCTTACTCATGAGTCATAAATTGAACTAATTGAATCGTAATTCATGATATAGTATGAAAAGATAACTCTCAATATCATAGTTTTCCCTAATATCTATATTCTCTTTGGAAAATATTATTTAGATTTAATTTGAGAACTTAATCTTAAGAGTTAATGAATTACACAACTGTTGAATTAAGAGTATGTTTCATCTAATATTAGACCTCATAATTAATCTAATAATTACATTGAATTAAGTCTAAACTATAGTATAGTATTAGTCGGTATGTGATTCCATTTCTTCGGTCTCTTTTAGCTGAGAAACTTGGTGAACTTAAACGNCATTGAATTAAGTCTAAACTATAGTATAGTATTAGTCAGTATGTGATTCCATTTCTTCGGTCTCTTTTAGCTAAGAAACTTGGTGAACTTAAACATAAACATGTATGTGATTCCATTTATTTATCTGCACTGAATTCAATTTCCTAGTTGCAACAAATGAGACATTGTTGTCATGTTCATGTGTTAAGCGAGTCTAAAGAAATTAATGTCAGAGGGGATCCCGATCCAAAATCCTACCATCTTTTCTGGGGAGGACTAAGAGATGTATGTTTTCTAAAATGTATTCCAATCATGAGTTTGATTATTCTAGATATGATCTACAAATTCGACATCAAACTAATGAATTTAAATTTAATCTTAACAAGTTCAAATAAGAAATTGATAAACTTGTTATATTCATTGAGTAAATAAAATGGTACGAAATTACTTACATACGATTATAAGAAGATCCACTATGAATTAACGAACACTAATAGCAATCACTTCCCCAAAGGTCATTGAAGGTGGAGGGTGCTCATTGATCAGCATATCCAATCAATTAAGGTGGACCCCGAAGGGTGGGACAGAGACGGCCCCATCCGCCGCTTCATTATCGTCCACTTGCTTGCCCATTTCTTCCCCCATGTTTTTGTTATGTAAAAAATAGTCAGCTCCTTCCACACGTTTCAACTCAACAATCTGGTCAAAGTAGCCACCACATAACCATGGTTAGTCTTTTGAAATCAGTTCCATTATGACTTTTATCGATTATTTTCATGTGACATCATTCATTACAAATTTACAGTTTAGTTGATAACTATAAATCTCTATTTATATATGATAAATGATATATTGTCGAAGAAATTGAATAAATTAGTTTTGAAAAACCCTTGCTTCATTTCACAAGGACAAAAACCATCATCAAACCCCAACCACGAAATACCCATCTGGGTTTTCATTTACTGAATTCAAAGATTTTATTTTTTTGGTCCATAGAATAAATCAAAACAGTGATTACCCATTTGTAATTGACTTTCCACTTCTAGTTTTCCCCAGTCAAAACCTACACCCTAAATTCCACCAAAGTGGCGTTTAATATATGATTCTATACACCGTCGTAATTTATAATCATTTAGAACTCGTCCCTTTCTTTTAGGGCTTTTACTAATTGCAAAATTAATGAAAATTCCTTTTATGGTGATTTTTGTTGTCATTCATTATGGGTGTATGGCTCGATCTGCTCTGCAATGTTGTGTCTAATGCATCTTAGTGTTCTCCGTATTGATGATCTATATTGTAATTTTCAATTATGTGCTGTAAAATCATCGCATTTGTAGGATTATGATTTGAGTAAAATGCTTCTTATTAATAGCATATCATAAGTTCCAACAAAGTAAGATGAACAACATCAAAACCTAATTTACCATTTGATAACGTCTTTTTTAAATATAAAACATAATACTTTTATATGTTCATGTGTATATAGTATTAGATATGATAAGTCCTAGAAAAAGAGAGTATCCGGACAAAAATGCAAAATAAAAACCACTTAAAACTATGAAAGGACTTGGGAGAAAAAAAAAAAAAACTGTTATCAAACCGCAAGTAATAGAGTGATCAAACTTCTACTACTTGCCTCCCAGTACTCAAAGGTCACTCCTTGCACTTACAAGATCATCTCTCACAATGGCTCTTTATCCCTGCACTTAAACAACTATATTCTATATATATATATGTTGTATTGTATAATAGCTTTAACAATGAGGTCTACTTTACAAGCTGTTGTTCTCCTTAAACGTACTCCACCATCCAAAAACCATATTCTTCCACGGTAGATCTCTAGAAACAACATGTTAGACTGCACTTCAATCCATATTTCTCTATGCAAGAAATGTAGAATTTTAAATTATAAGAGTGATCTTTCATTGTTTGATTGATTTGGGGTTAATCAGAATAATTGTTAAGATTTATACGAGTTCAAACTTTAACAACTCTTCTATTTTATTATATAGATAATTTTAAACAACATAGTCAAGTTGTTCGTTTTCTTCTATGGTACTGCATAGTCCAAAACCATATTCTTTCACGCGCTTTAGAAAAATTCCCTTGGACTTCACCTTAATCCTTATTTTCTCAACACAAAATATGTGGAATAAATAAATATTTCTCAACCCCAAATTTTTATACCTATATTAAACTTTTAGGTTGTAAAAAATGACTGCGTTTGAGTCTCTGTCCCCCTCACCTCACTCCTCTCCACTCCGTCTTCCCTCCTTCCCTTTCTCTGCACTCAAATCCACAGTAGTTTTCTAATCTCTATTCAAATCTAGGGTTCGTGTTCCGGAGTTGTATTTTTCTATATTTTGCCTTATCTTTTCGTTCCCCAACTTCATAAAATAAGGAAAGCAAAAACAGTTTTTAATTTGCTTTCATTTTTTTATGATTTTCTTGTTTTCTGTTGTTTGTGTGTTGTGCTTCTTTTGATGTTGTGGATATGGCTGGTTTGGATTTAGGCACTGCTTCTCGTTTCGTTCATCAGCTTCACCGGCCGGACTTGCACCTCCAGAGACACCCAGAAAATGAAGATGACAACAATCAGAATCATTTTTCCGGTGACCAACACGATGAAGGTGGCCACCAGGGGCTTGAATTCATCACTGGAAACGCCGGTCCCGGCGATATTGTTGCTCGGAGACCTAGAGGCAGACCACCCGGGTCGAAGAACAAGGCTAAACCTCCTGTAATTATCACAAGAGAGAGCGCAAATACACTCAGAGCTCATATCTTGGAGGTTGGCAATGGGTGTGATGTTTTTGACTGTGTAGCCACCTATGCTCGGCGGCGACAGCGCGGGATCTACATACTAAGCGGCAGCGGCACCGTGGCGAATGTGACTCTCTTGCAGCCAGCTGGTGGTTCCGTAGTCACTCTACAAGGGAGGTTCGATATACTATCACTGTCCGGATCTTTTCTGCCGCCACCTGCGCCGCCTGGTGCGACGAGTTTGACAATATTCCTGGCTGGCGGACAAGGCCAAGTCGTCGGAGGTAGTGTGGTGGGAGAGTTGACGGCGGCAGGGCCGGTTATAGTGATTGCGGCGTCATTCACGAATGTTGCCTATGAGAGATTGCCCTTAGATGAGGAGGAGCCACTTCAGATTCAGCCACCAGTATCTCAGGCTTCCGGTGGTGTTGCCACTGGCGGAGGCGGAGGTGTCAACCACAACCCATTTCCAGACCCATCTTCCGGACTTCCATTCTTCAATTTGCCTCTCAATATGCCTAATTGTCAGTTACCAGTTGATGGTTGGTTGGCAAACTCTGCTGGTCGCCCATTCTGACCAAATATTTCAATCTTTGAACTGGTGGTGGGACCAAAATTCTTGCTTCGTTGAAGGCGATTGAATCGGGTGACCTCGGCTTCTAGATTCATTAAGGTCAGCAAATCAGTTCACGATATTCATCGTCATGATCGTGGTTCTCTTCTTTCTTTCTCTTGTTTTTGGGGGTTTTGATCTTCTTCGTTTTTGGGTTTTTTGTAACTTTAGTTTCTGGAAATAGTCTTGTTGATGTTTTTCGTGGAATCNGTCATGATCGTGGTTCTCTTCTTTCTTTCTCTTGTTTTTGGGGGTTTTGATCTTCTTTGTTTTTGGGTTTTTTGTAACTTTAGTTTCTGGAAATAGTCTTGTTGATGTTTTTCGTGGAATTCTCTTCTTTGTAAGGAAATGGTTTGAGAATTGAGCTTTGTATTCTCCTTGTTCAGAAAGCGGCAAACTTTCAGTCAATTTGGTACCATAAACTGATCAATTAGCTCTTACTTTCAGACCTAATGATATGGTGATAATCTCTTTTTCTTTACTACTGGTGTTTTATGTCGATGAACTTCAAAAAGTATTCCTTGCTAAATCGTTTGGTTCTTGTTTTGGTGCATTGTTTTCGGGAAATTGTAAATGTTCTTGTTTTGGTGCATTGTTTTCGGGAAATTGTAAATGTTCTTGTTTTGAGGTTGAATTCTTGATCTTACTGTTTGCAAGAATGTTCTTATCTAGTTTCCTTCTGAAAATTATTCTCTCTTCCTCAGCTAAAGCTGTCGAAAAAGAACAGGTTGAGCTGAAATCCATGGCAAGTTGTCAATATTTATGCCTCAATTTACACCATAACCTGTATTTATTTGAAACTCAAGCAATTTGTTTCAAAATCGCTTGCACCATGGAAGGCTGTGTGAGTGAGGGGGTCTAGTTTTGGCATCCTTGACCAGTGTCCATATGATCCAAGGGTTTAAACTTGTAAAATAGTTGATGGTCGTCTGTACAGTTTTCGCCCTTTCTGTGGGTATCACTAGACGCTCATTGAGGGGAATTAGGGCAGTAGAAGGTTGCGAGTCTTGCCCTAACTTCTTGGAGCGTCCTCAATGGTTCTCTTGAGACTTTTGGCACAATTGGAGAGAAGCAAATCGATCGAGAGTTTCTTATACCATATTTCAGATTGTAGTCAAGAGATTATGATATTGTTTACTCAATAATTTCCTGGATAGCCTTTTTTTTTAGTTGTCAAGGATGCTGCGATCTTAGTGATGGGACGTTTTCTGTGATCAAATGTGACATGTGCCCTAGACATATTGGCTGCAAAGTGTTCGACACATGTCTGAATGCCAACAGAGTCGATATCTTATCTGCAGAGTTCTCGGTATCTTGTCCGAGTGTTCTTTGGATGACACACATCTTCGAGAATCTTGTTTGCGGAGTATTTTTTGAATGACATGTATCCTGGACATCTTGTCCACGAAGTGTTCTTTGAATGACACGTGTCCTCGGCATATTATCCATGGAGTATTTTTTGGATAACACGCATCCTCAGCATCCTGTTCGCGGAACACTCTCTATATAACACGTCATTTCGGAGTCAAATTTTCCATGCCGGCAAAACATGGATTAGAGTTTTTGACATTTATTGTGACTTGGAAGCAGAGTAGGTTGTCAATGATCGATTCTCCCTTTCCAAGACAGTCAAAATGGCAAGAAAGATAATCCAATAACCAATGGTAAAAATGTATGAAGTATTAAATTTTGAAATGTTGGCCTCTTGGAAGGATGATGGACGAAAGTGTCCTTGTNCAGTCAAAATGGCAAGAAAGATAATCCAATAACCAATGGTAAAAATGTATGAAGTATAAAATTTTGAAATGTTGGCCTCTTGGAAGGATGATGGACGAAAGAGTCCTTGCGTATGCGCGGCCATAATTAGGTCACCATAAATGTTCTCCTTAGAAGAATAAAGAGCATTTATTGCTTGGCCAGTTTAGGAAGGCTCGAGCAATGAATGTAGGAATTTCCATCACGTAAAGAGGAAAGCTCCCTGTTCGAGGACCGAGTATCACCTGTTGCCTTCCAAATGAGCCAATGAGTAATCTTTCCTTCAAGGAACTTAACTATCCGCAATGATTGACTCCATGGAGGTATAAGTAACCCACTCAAACCCAAGTCTAAGGTACGCACATTCTCACCCAAGCAATAGAACAATGAATTACCACCCCTCTTTTACATACTGACTTGATCGTCGGAGGAGTCATGCCGAAAAACACTCCAACCCCCTTCTAACCTTTCTTTTTGAATGGTAGAGTTTGTCTCGATAAATTAGGTTCGTTTAGACAGCTGGAGAAGTAATTCATCACTATTCGTTATACCATCTTTCACATCCGTTTGCTACAGGACCATTGACTTTCCAGGTAATCTCAAGTTCATCAGGAAAGAAATCTGTCTATTCATTTATTATACAAAAATCACTGCGCACACGTAGTATAAAAAAAGTATTTTGTCCTTCTTGTATTTTAGTTTCAACCCCTAAAGCTAGTCTCTATATCATTTTTTTTTCATTGTAAAATACTCTTCTGCATATGGATAAGCTATCTATTTAATCATGTTTATTTTTATGCAATGTGTCTACAAATTCTACATCGATATTAAAGTAGCTAGTTCAATATTAGCACTATCAATTCTTTCGGTTAAACACATTTTCTGATAACCAAATGGGCTTTGGACATGAAAACCAACTAATTAAATAAGGTTAGTTGAAAAACACAATGATTTAATTAATTGCAATGATTAGTAAATTCAATCTTTACCATTGGTTCTTCGATTGCTATCGAAATCCCCAACCCTTTTTCATGATTCAAAGACCTCATTATGATATTTTTCTGGAATTTGATTCATATAAACAATGGAATGGCCAGCTCTATGCTCTTGTAATGAAAATGTTTTGTGTTTAAGAGATTTATGATTTAAGAAGGAGTGACCTAACACATTGATCTTTTGATAATTGTAGTATCCTATATTCCATTAGAATGATTCTAAATTATGGTATGGTTTATATCCTTCTCCACAAATAAAAGTGAATGATCGTCACCATTTCCTGATCGTTTTTCATACACAATGGACTTGTTTATTGCAATAATATATGCAATTTTAAATCGCTTTATTCTCTACAGAAGATTGATGGAAAATGGCCATATACATCCAATCGGATGCTTACTGCACTTTGATGAAACAGATTCCCAGAGAATCGCTTTAGAGTCCTTCAAGCATGTTCTTTCACAAATATGCTTGTAAGCTTCTCTGAATTTGTTGAAGTTATGCTTATGTTAGGGTTTTCTGCAAAAGTGGTTGGAGGTTATAAACCTGTGAAAGATGAGATTAGTGATAGAAAGCAATAGGTACAAAGTTGTGTGCTTTGTAAAATGTCTAAAGCTCCTAGCTAGCTAGTAATTAGAGGGTTAATTATTCTGTGTTGCCAAAGTAAATCACCATGTCCCCTTAGTTTCAAATTAATTACTTGAGAATTTGCTCAAGAAATATAAGTTGCTTCATGTTATAATGAATCCGACACATGTATCCAATGTTTTGGCCCTAGGTCCAATTACAATATAATTAAGTAAACCAATTTTTCCTTCAATTATCGGCATTGGTATACAAGCTATGTAACCTTGCTTTAGCTTTTACTAAGATATTGAATGAAAGAATACTAATTCTTCCTTTTAGGCTTGAGCAAAGAGCAGATGTGTAAAGATGCTACATAGTCTCTCGAGTTGTGAGAGTAAATTAGACTTTTAGACTAGAAATGTTGTGCATCGTGAGCAACTCTTAATATACATGCTCGGTTTAGCCTTAAGGCTGGTTTTGAATCTTCATTGTCTAGCTAACTTTTTTCCAAAATAAAACTTTATTTTTTGGAGAGAGAGAGAGAGTAGATATACAAGTAATTGATAGTACAATGTTAAGAGTTGTAAAGTTGGCATTGAAAGAAGTTTGTGTTCTTTAAGATGTTAAGTGAGGCTATGAGAAATTGTAGGTAATAAGTGACAGGGGACAAAGTAGGATATATAATATGAGCCTCCCATACAGCTTTTTAAGTGCTCAGCTTCCAACCTCACACGGAGATGTTCACAAAAAGCATGGGGGAACACTGAATTTAGACAAAGACAAGTAAACATCTTGTATAAAGAGGCGAGGGAGGATTGATCACACCACATGCTTGCCTAAACAGATAATCACTACCCATTATAGTGGACCAGCAACTTCTCAACCCCCCCCCCCCCCTTCCCCCAGCCCAAACAAACATCAAACAACATACCCCCATCCTCCAAAAAAAAAACACCCTTTCTTTTACCATTTCAGAAACTTTGTCTTCTCATATTTCTAGTCAAATTAGTGAAGATTTAATGAACTCACAGCGTCACCAAGTTTAGTACTACATAATAGTCTTAAACTAGGCTGGACATGTTGATGATGATGATGATAGTTGGAGAGGCAGATAGACAGGAACACATACACACACACACTCCCGTGGGGGGGGGGGGGGGGGNGGGGGGGGGGGGGGGGGGGGGGGGGGGGGGGGGGGGGGGGGGGGGGGGGGGGGGGGGGGGGGGGGGGGGGGGGGGGGGGGGGGGGGGGGGGGGTGTTGAGGTCAATGAGGGGTTGACTGTATTATATGCTATTACAATCTGAAATATTTTCATATATGTGTGTGTGTGTGCGCGCGTGCAAATGTGGAGCCGGCTGACATGTTTGATATACAACTTCCAACTGCAAAGAAATTAGCTTAATCAATCACGGCTAACAAACAGTTTAGACAAGAGAAATGGATCTATCACTCTCCCCCCCC
>CAUOFW020006168.1:3487483-3503364 GCA_963454935.2 Ilex paraguariensis | reverse complement strand
CCCACACCACCCCCCCCCCCCCCCCAAAAAAAAAAAAAAAAAACAAACAAACACACACACACAAAGAGCAGTGGAATGGTGATATTTATAAGGATTCAGGCATCCCCAAAAGATTGTAGAACTGTAATTATTTGTCTGGGGAATTGTTTAATTTAATAAGACCTTTTTTTTCTGCCCCCGCGGTAAGGGTGTCAACTCTAACCCGTTGATACAAACTCGACACAAACGATTATAAAATTGATACGATTATTAAATACATATAATAAATCGTCTAGACTAATGTTTAATACTCAAAACACACTAATTAGATTTTTTTTTTTCGTGGATCTTGACACGAGCACGACGCGAATAATAATAACACAATAAGAATAACACAACATACGAGTCATACAAACATGACACGTTTGACATTCCTACCCTTGGGATTTTATGTGAATTATCCCTGGGCTTAAATGAAAATTCTTTGCCTGGGCAATTGGTCCCTCAACAAATATTTTGCAATAAATATTATAGGGACTTAATTCAATACAGTTATTGAATTAGTTGTGAGTTTCAATATAAGATAAAACTTATTTTTAATTCAACAGTTATAATTAATTAGGTCCTTATAGCATCATTTTCATATTTTGTAGGAGTTGTAACTTTCGACCCTGCAAGATTTATTTTTGTGCAACCCAGGTGTGATGGGGAAACATTTTATTTTGTATGCCCTTTTAGAAGTGTTTTGAATTTGTTGACAATTGTGACCTTCTCTCCTGCTATGGAGACTCTCCATCTTTCTTTAGGGTTTCTCTGAGGTTATCTCATATCTTCTTGCCTCCCCTGGGTCTGATTTGTATCTTTTTCTGAGGTTTTTGTATCCCAAAAAAGTTGCTGAATACTAAGAGCATGTTGTTTTCAGTTCCTTTTCTCTTTGCTATAGCGTCCCTACAACTTCTCTTGGGAAGCATTTTTAGCACAAGCATCCAGGTAAGTTCCCCCCTCATATCCCCATTATTTCTTGCATTTCTCTAGGAGCCTTCTCATTCTCTCTCCCAAAATTCTTCGTAAAACCAAACACCTGAACTAGACTTACCTTTCCCAAATCCAGGGCACCCAATTGCATTTCCTAGCCTTTTCCCTTCTATCTTTTGTTCATTTCTCATCGCCTTAGCCTCTCCTTAGGTTTTCTCTCATAGATCTTGTTTCTCTCTATAATTGTAACCTTCAAATGACGTTAGAAGCAGGAATTGAATCTCAAAACAAAACCTACCCCCACATCTCACTCCATACAAATCCATCAACCTCCAAACATATCCAACAAGCTTGTATGGTGGGAAAAATTTTGTCAAAAACAATCCTTAATAAACAAGGTGTCACTAGCATTCTTCAAAGTTCATGGAAAACCGCTAAGGGTTTATCAATAACTCTGTGGGAAAAGAACAGCTATATGTTCATGTTTAATGGTGATATGGACCTGAAAAAGATGGTGGTGGTTGGCCTCAAATAGCCACAGTCTCCATGTTAACTTTATCTTGGAACTGTCAGGGAGTGGGACGACTCCAGACAGTTCAAAATCTGCGAGGGTTAATTAACACCTATCGTCCCACAATTTTCTTCCTTATGGAGACAAAAAATGGCACACAAAAATTGGAGAGTTTGAGAAGAAACCTTAATTTCCCTAATGGTAAGTATGTAGAACCAAGGGGTCTGGTTGGTAGGCTGGCATCATGGGGGAAGGATAAAGTAAAGCTTCAAATTGATGTAAAGAATAAGAATATGATTAATGTAGTGGGAGAGTTGTAGAATCAGAAGCAAATTTGGCAAGACACATTCCTTTATGTTGATAATGATTTTGATAAAAGATAGAAAATCTTGCAAGAATTGAAAATTTTGGCCTCTATTACTGAGGGGGCCTAGCTAGTGACTGGAGATTTTAATGTGATTGGCTTTGTATGGGAGAAGGAAGAAGGAAAAACAAGCAAAGCAAAGAAGGTGGAAGAACTTCAAAACCTAATCTTTGACTGCAACTTGAAAATTGTAGATTTTAAAGGCCCAAAGTTCACTTGGTCAAATAATAGACCAGAGAATGCTAATGTACAAGACAGGTTGGACAGAGTTTTAGTTAATCCAGCTTGGAGTGTGAGATATCTTTATATGCAAGTCATTCATGAAGCTAGGGTGGGATCTGACCACTGCCCTATTATCATAAATTTGGAGTCAAATTCGAAGAAGAAACCATCTTCCTTGAAATTTGAAACCATGTGGATGGAGGATGACAAATGCAAGGGGATTATCAGAAAGAGTAGGGAGGAAAGATGGAATGGATCTGCGATGTTTATAATAACAAAGAAGCAAAAAAAATGCGGCAAGGAACTCAAAAATTGGAGTAGGCAGAAGTTTAGAAATGATAGAAGAATATTGACAAATCTGAACTCAAAGTTACTCAACTTTCATATAGAAGAGGCGTCGGAGGAAAACCTAACAAGGGAAATGGAGATATGCACTGAGATGGACCACAAAAGAAAAAGGGAGGAACAGTATTGGAAACAAAGATCAAAAGATTAATTGGTAAGAATCTGTGGAGCAAAATACAAGATTTTTTTCACTTAACAACAATACAGAGAGGACAAAGGAATCAAATCTTGAAGCTGAAAACAGAAAAAGCTATCTGGTTGAAGAATGAGGATGAACTGAACGATCATGTTAAACACTATTTTCAAAATATGTTTACTACAATGGGCCAAAGGGATTTTGAGGAGGTGGTGGGATCAGTGAAATGTAGAGTGACAAAAGAGATGAACTTGTAGTTACTAAGGCCAATCACGGATGAAGAAGTTAGAATAACAGCTAAACAACTTGGCCCCCTCAAGGCTCCAGGTCCAGATGGTTTCTCAGGCATCTTTTTTCATAGCTATTGGAACCTTATTGGGGAAGATATGTGCAAAGCTGTAAGAAATTTTTTCGAAGGGGGACACATGCTTAGGGAATTAAACAAGACAAATATCGTTCTCATCCCAAAGGAAGCTATGCTTGAAACAATCACCTAGTTTAGACCTATTGCATTATTTAATTTTATATACAAGGTTATTTCAAAGGTGTTGGCCAACAGAATGAAGGGCATATTGTCCGCCATCATTTCACCACAGGAAGCTGCCTTTGTGTCTAATAGGTAGATTCAAAATAGCATCGTCATTGCAAATGAAATTTTTCATCACATGAAACTGAAGAAGAAAGACAATGTTCTTGATTTGGCAATCAAAATGAATATAAGCAAGACATATGACAGAATTGAATAGAACTTCCTGGAGGCTGTGATGCTCAAAATGGGGTTTAGTTCACAATGGGTTTACCTTATCATCCAATGTGTTAGCACAGTAAGTTTCTAGTTGGTCATCAATGGAGAAAAAAGATGTGTAGTCCACCTATAGAGAGGAATTTGACAAGGGGACCCATCTTCCCATATCTCTTTATTTTGGTTGCTGATGTTCTTTCTCTTTTGTTGCAAAAAGGGGTGGAGAAACAAAAATTTTTGGGAATTGAAGTACGAAGAGGCAACCCAATTATTTCTCACTTGTTTTTTGCAGATGACTCTTTCGTCTTTGTTAAAGCAAAAGAACAAGGAGTCCAAAATGTCATGAATATTCTGAACAAGTACTGTATAGCATCGGGACAATGTTTGAACCAGCAAAAATTTGGAATCCTTTTCTCTACAAATGCCACGATGGAGCAGACAAATTATTTCAGCCATCTTCTGGGATTGCAGCCTTTGAATCAGGGGGCAAAATATCTGGGACTACCCATCCTTGAAGGAAGATCTAAAAATGAGTTGTTCGGATACCTCTTGGAGAGAATATTGAATAAATTATAAGAGTGGAAAAGCTTGTTATTAACACAGGCTAGTAAGGAGATTTTTATTAAAGCAGTAATTCAAGCGACCCCAAACTATGTAATATCCATTGTGGATTTCTCCAAGAACTTTTGTGAAAAGATCAACAAATATGTGAGGAGTTTCAGGTGGGGTGGAGCAAGGGGAAAAAAGAGGCATCAGCTGGAAACGATTTGATAAGATGGTGGAAGCAAAAGCACGAAGGGGAATGGGTTTTAAAGATTTTGCTCTGTTCAACCAGGCTCTCCTCACAAAACAGTGCTGGAGAATCATCCAGAACCCCAACTCCTTTTGGGTGAGATTTCTCAAATCAATCTATTTTTTGCAAGGAGATTTTGTGAAGGCAAAGAAAGGGGTGAGACCTTCATGGATCTAATCTAGCTTGATCAAGGGAAGAGGGCTCCTTGAAAAAGGACTAATCTGGCAAGTTTTGGAAGGAAAAGATGTCAACATCTAGGAGGACAAGTGAATTCTCCAGCTTGATAATAGCTTAATCTCATCCCCCAAACTGCAGAATTGCGATATTGTTTGGGTTAATCAACTGCTCTCCTACCCATCAAGAGTCTGGAATGCTAGACCGATAAGTGAGCTATTCAATGAGGAGGAAAGCAAAGCCATTATGGCTATCCCAATCCTGAAGATCATAGGTGGTGACAGGAAAATTTGGAAATTGAACCCTCGAGGGTGTTATACTATCAGTTAAGGCTATTCACTTGCTTTAAATTCCCATCCCCCAACAAATATGGATGTGAGTTCTTCCTTTGCACCTCACCCAAAAAGCTGGTTTGTTATTTGGCATATGAAGGCGATTCCGAAGGTCAAGCATTTTTGGTGAAAAATTTGTAATAATGGTTTGGCCTCTCGGAAAAATTTGTTTAAGAAAAAGTGTGCTGAATCACCGAGATGCTTGATTTGTAGCGATATAATTGGATATATATAACATATCCTTTTTGATTATGAATGGACTAGAAAGGTATGGTTTGGATCTGAGCTGGGCTTGAGAGTTGATCTGGGATCACAACAAACGGTTCTGCAGTGGAGAGCTCTTTATCGCTTGAGATCATGGGGAGAGTGGCAACAATTGTATGGGCCATCTGGAATTCAAGAAATCAATTCGTTTTCAAGCATGAAGACCTCAATGCCCTAGCCACGATGTTAAGAGCACAAAATATGTGGAGCGAAGTGATGTCAATGGGCAAGGAATTGCAAGGAGGTCAGCATAATAGAATATGCCAACAACATGATCAAATCCCAAACCAAGGCAGAATTCTAAAGATGCACTACGACAGAGCTTTCAAGAGGAGAGAAACTGCTATAGGAGTGATTTTGAGGGACTCTAATGAGCGTATACTGGAGGGAATTGCAAAACGTATTCCTGCAATTTCTAGTCTTTATTCTGAAGCAGCCGCTATAAGAGAAGCATGTCTCATTGCATCCTCATTAGAGCTCCAAATGGCGATCATCGAAAGCGACAACATGGAGATAGTTAAGCTGAGCTCATTTGAAGGAGTCCCCCCATGCAAAATTAGTGTTTTTGTTCATGATATTAGGCATTTTTCTTGAGTCCTTAAGTTGAGGTTTTTACACAAGCCGTGAGATCTGAATAGAGCAGTTCATTAAGTGGCAGCATATACTCTATCCAACTCGATTCTATTGAGTTGGGTAAGCTGTCCATCGTCCGAGCTTAAGGCTTTATTATTATCTAACTATAATCAACACTTTCTTACATGAATAAATTGCTGGCATAGTTTTAAAAAAAAAAAATCATTATCTTTTTTCTTGGAATTACTATAATTATTTACTAACCCCAAAAAATATTGGGCCAACCCAACGGAGAATGGGTAAAGCTAATTTGGGCCACATCTTAGATATTTGGTGGCCGAATGTGTTGCAACTGACTAGTCTTAACTGATCAAAGCGCAAGCAAAGAACACCTAACCCAACCCAACCCAAACTATATCACAGCATCATCTTCAAACAACACATTTCAAGTAATGCGTTTGTTCAATCTAATTACAGCGGAAAAATTACATTAATATCCCCATTCTGTCAATTATGTCACTTTAGTCTTTCAAAATTTCTAATTGATGTTGACAGGCAGAAAAATTACTTGAATCTGCCAAATTAATTATATATCAAAGTCAATCTCAACGTTTTCGGTGAACTAATTACAAAAATGAATAAGAAATTTGAAAAGTGTTATGGTCTCTCCAAACAAGTTGCATGGAATTTTTAGTAGTGGTTCAATAGTTGAGTTCAATCCTTTCTCACACTGTCTATAGGCTAGTCACTCTTGTTCTTCAAGAATATGTTCTATCTCAACTCATGCCATGATTGTCGCAGCTGAGTTTGAGAGAGTAATCGGTACAAACCTAAATACTCTGTAAAAAAAAACCAAGTTGCATAGATGAGTACAAGCTTTCTTGTATCCATCATATATAGATATAGGACTCGTAATTTCAGACACGATCACAAACAACACAATATTGACACAAAGTTAGTAAATTATAATTTAATTGTAATGGTTCTGAATAGTAAATAAGTGAATCTATTTGACCCACTTCATAATTGAGTCGTATAAATTTAATTAACACGACTTGAACCTAACACAACTATCAGGCTAGATATAGATTATACAAATTTTGACACGATACAATTAGACATGGCGTGCATCCAACACAATATGATGTTTGACAACCCTACTCAGACATTATTCCTTTTTCACTCGAATGCCAAAAGCCGGCCTTCAAATCATAAAAAGAACAATCTAACGAAATTTTTTATTAAAAAAAAAAAACTAAAGCCTTCATCAAACATTGCTGGGTGGATCAGGAAGCAACAAAGAGTATTTCTCATTATTTTTCCCAAGTCACATCGATTCTACAAACAAACAAGATGCTCACTTTGCAAGTTGATCTGTATCAGTCCCATCTATATGTTTAAAGGGATTTCAGAAAAAAAAAATAATACAAAAAAAAAAGAGAATTTCTCAATGAAGAAAAAGGGAAAGATAAAGATAAGGTTGAAGAAACAATTGTTGGCTTTGATAGAGATGCAACAAGTCTCCCTGAGACCGGGTGGAAGGGTTTAACTAACCCGACCCGTAGGCGTTGCTGAAGTAGTTAAAAACTTAAAAGAAAGAAGTTATACCTTCACTAACAGCTATAACTTTTGGTGTGAAGGTAATCATTTCGATCCAACAACAATGAAAGTAGATTCGTTAATACAAATTAGAGATCCACTGCGAGTTACAGTATGAGAGTGTAAAAAGTCCTTAATAACTCTAATTATCTTGAGCATAGAAATCAACAATCTCTTCAAGGTTGAGCTGAGACAAAGAAGAACAATCATTGTGCATCAACCACAACATGTGCTCAAACAGAAGAGCATCAATATTCAACCAAATCATTCTCTTCCGCCCTCTTACATCAACCCTTCCTATATTCTCCTTCCTCACTACCATATCCATCAAAACCCTGAATGGACTTTCTTCAAAAATACAAGGGTCCACTAAGAACTCCCTCTTTTCCTTCCCAACCATGACGGTCACCGGACCCTCCGACTCGCCAAAGAAGCCTTCAGATAAAGGCCGGTAGCCTAGCCGTGACCACCCCAAGTACCGCCTTTTCAACATTGAAACTGGCAAAACCAAGCATTCCATTGGGAGCTTGGGTACTAGGAAATGGTCAGATGGCCTTTGCTATGAGCTAATGAGTTGGATATTGGTGGGTTGTGTTGTGTGCAAATATATAACAACTTTGTGTTTGAGTTTTGGATTTATTTGTGTTGTGTAGTTGCTTGTTTGGAAGTGAAAGAAAAGGGTTTTTAAGAGCAAACAAGAGTGTTGGATTGTGATTGAATCGGCCAGCTAACGGGTAATGAATAAAGAATGAAATGTGCTTTTGCGTGCACAGAAATGATAGTTTGTGCTTGTCATTTTATAATTTTACTGCCATTGCCAAGAAAGCCGCTGAAGTGGTGAAGAATTTTTTTGGTAGCAGAAAATGTATATTCATGAAAGTGGCATTTATTTTTCCTCCGAGATAAAACGTCGGTGTAGATTCTCTGACATCGAAAAAGACGACATTCAGGTGAAATACCAAAAAAATTGTTTTACCGGCGTTTATAAACACCGGGAATTCCACTAATTCTTGTAGTGTTTATTACAAGTCATATAAATTGCAGTCATCAAACCTAAAATCATTACTGTGAAGTCTTTTCTATGCTTCTAAAAAGTAGTCTATTATTATTGTGTCGTCGTGTATCCAATGAATCTCGTTCACTCAAGACTAATAACAAAATGAAAAAAAATAAAATAAAATAAAATACCCATCATGCCCATCCGACTTTTTGACCTAAACTCGAGATATACAATTCCGCAGTATTAATAANCACTAACAGCTATAACTTTTGGTGTGAAGGTAATCATTTCGATCCAACAACAATGAAAGTAGATTCGTTAATACAAATTAGAGATCCACTGCGAGTTACAGTATGAGAGTGTAAAAAGTCCTTAATAACTCTAATTATCTTGAGCATAGAAATCAACAATCTCTTCAAGGTTGAGCTGAGACAAAGAAGAACAATCATTGTGCATCAACCACAACATGTGCTCAAACAGAAGAGCATCAATATTCAACCAAATCATTCTCTTCCGCCCTCTTACATCAACCCTTCCTATATTCTCCTTCCTCACTACCATATCCATCAAAACCCTGAATGGACTTTCTTCAAAAATACAAGGGTCCACTAAGAACTCCCTCTTTTCCTTCCCAACCATGACGGTCACCGGACCCTCCGACTCGCCAAAGAAGCCTTCAGATAAAGGCCGGTAGCCTAGCCGTGACCACCCCAAGTACCGCCTTTTCAACATTGAAACTGGCAAAACCAAGCATTCCATTGGGAGCTTGGGTACTAGGAAATGGTCAGATGGCCTTTGCTATGAGCTAATGAGTTGGATATTGGTGGGTTGTGTTGTGTGCAAATATATAACAACTTTGTGTTTGAGTTTTGGATTTATTTGTGTTGTGTAGTTGCTTGTTTGGAAGTGAAAGAAAAGGGTTTTTAAGAGCAAACAAGAGTGTTGGATTGTGATTGAATCGGCCAGCTAACGGGTAATGAATAAAGAATGAAATGTGCTTTTGCGTGCACAGAAATGATAGTTTGTGCTTGTCATTTTATAATTTTACTGCCATTGCCAAGAAAGCCGCTGAAGTGGTGAAGAATTTTTTTGGTAGCAGAAAATGTATATTCATGAAAGTGGCATTTATTTTTCCTCCGAGATAAAACGTCGGTGTAGATTCTCTGACATCGAAAAAGACGACATTCAGGTGAAATACCAAAAAAATTGTTTTACCGGCGTTTATAAACACCGGGAATTCCACTAATTCTTGTAGTGTTTATTACAAGTCATATAAATTGCAGTCATCAAACCTAAAATCATTACTGTGAAGTCTTTTCTATGCTTCTAAAAAGTAGTCTATTATTATTGTGTCGTCGTGTATCCAATGAATCTCGTTCACTCAAGACTAATAACAAAATGAAAAAAAATAAAATAAAATAAAATACCCATCATGCCCATCCGACTTTTTGACCTAAACTCGAGATATACAATTCCGCAGTATTAATAAATTCAAGTATTATAACCTATTAGTACTAGTTGGATATGATATAATTTTTTTTTTTTGGGTAAATTAACTAGTTTGGTTAGCAACGGTATACTTTCACCTGTCACGTACCAAAATACATAGCACATCACCTGAGCCTTGAGTGAGAAGCAAACACAGTAGTAAGTATACGTCCCCATCTGGATACGTACAATACAAAACAGCTTTGTTTCGGTTTCACGCCAACTAAAAGCTACAGCTTTTAGCTCTTTGCTTCAAACTGACTTATAATTTGGGTCTGCCCAGAATTTGGGAAGGATTGCAAAACATGATACCATTTGTTAACATAACACGACACGAGTACCATACAAAATAAAAAAGTACGACTCTTCCTTAAGTCACTTATTTTGTAAACAACAAAATAAACCCGACACGATACGATTAATAACTGAGTTGAGTTGGTTATCAATAAAGTCGATCAAAATAAATACATCACACGATACTCGTTTATATATTGATTATGCATGCTACGAATTCAATATGACACGATTCATTATACACAAATTAAAAAGCGAATAAAATATATGTAAAATATTTTTTAACACATACCCGTTAAAAACCAAACATGAACCCACCTCACCCAACACAATCAACAGACTTAATCATAAATGGACATTTTAAGTGTATAACTATTGGTAAGTACAACATTTCTATCTTTAGTAACTTGAGATTGTAATTTCTATACTAATTTACGATGAATTCACTTTAATTCAGAATAAGAATCGAAAGTGTATGGGTACCAAAATAAAATCCCAAACCCTAAATCTCACCCATTGTGTTGTGGCATAAAGCCAACCATGTGATGTGGGCACCATACCTACTCTCACATTACAAACCCCATAATAAAATTCAAGTGTAAAGCTTTCATTGAGGTTTCCACAAAAATTCCAGACCACTACCAAGCAAAACTATGCACAAATCACCTACATATCAAGGGTGATACTATGATATCATGAGAGATTATGTACATGTGGTGCATTACTATGGGATATGATGAGAGATATTATTGATGACGTAATATCACCGAATATTCACTCCCATAATAGGAAAGATATATGGTTGTATCCCATGTCCTGATACAGAATAAAGCTAGTTAGCAGACTGTAATCCCACACAATTTTGCCAATCCAGTGGACTTGGCAAAAAAAAAAGAGTGCGCACTACCATCGAGTCTCAAGCAAAATCACAAGACTACCTGTAATGAAATCCCTCCACCAAAACGGATGTTTTAGTACATTTTTAATACTTCCTAACAGAAGTTTACAAAATGAAGTCAGGTCAGGTGCATGCTTCCCGGGGGAAAAAAAAGTCTGGACTGGCACTGAGTAGAAGGTAGTCGAACAATATATAGCCTCAGAAATAGCGCCTTGAACCTTCAACAGATTAGCCATATCTAGATCTCAATAAAATCATGTGTACTAAGTTAAAGCTAGACAACTCTAACCTCAATGCTGAGTGTCAACAAGTCAATAGCCCGATGGATTCACTGTCATGTTCATGGTGGGGTTTGACCAGCCCATATGAGTATACACTGGTGGATTTTGTATGGGTTGACTAGCATTACTGTAGGGTCCTGAACCATGATTAAGAGGACTATGTCCATTCTCATCAGATGACTCGCTTGAGGCCCCTTGGGATGAAGGGCTGGTCCCTGCCACTGGGGCAGTAAAATTCAACATGTTGGACAGTGTTGCTGGAGACAGCCCTGATTTTGATTTTTTTCTGTCTGCAATGAAGCTACCCACAACAACCTGGTAGCCATAAATTGAGAACTAAGAGACACATCAAGTCACAAACTCAAAACACAGAAAGAGGTAGAGACATTTTATACAAACCTGTACAGGTGTGGCTGCTATCAGCATTCCTGCAACACCACCCCCCAAAACTCGACCATCTGACCCTGCCAAGGACACACTGAGAACAGCTGTTCTGCTGTGGTTACCATTACTTTCTGATAGCATGAAGGAGCCTGTTAAAGAGATAATCTCAAATCGCCCCTGCAAGTATGAAAACATCATCATCATTCACAATGTAAAAGAGAGAGTAAAAAATAATGGTTGTGTCAATAAAATATTCTAGACTGTCCCTTCATTCCTTGTCTTGGGAAGGAATGTTTGTACGACTGGTGTAGGAGTAGGTCTTAGGTTGAGCATACTCCGGCTAAAATTACAAAAGGGATGTATGGTCATTTGGTTACTGTATCACTCGTAAGCAGGGAGAAGGTCAACAGTGCAGCCCTCCCATCCAAGTGAAAAGGCTGCCTGGTAGAAATGCAGCATAAGAAATGAAGTCCAAGGGAAATGCTTCACATCTTCCCAAAGTAGAGCACCTTATCCAAAAGTAGCGCAAAGATCAAAAGGACACTTCCCAGTGAGCCTTCCTGTCTGAGGTTTGTGAACATATTTAGTCAAACATGAGCATTTAGGTTTCGAATCAATCCAATATTGACAAGCACTAATGAGTCATGTGTGATTCACCCAAAATTCTTGCCCAAATTGGAAACTCCTACATATATGCATCAATCCATGCTTGAATCTAACCAAAGCGTATGAACCGAATTTGATGGCTAGGGGTTCAAGCTTTAATTAGTCTTTTGGTTGCTAATCCAGTGCTCTTACGTATGTTAAACTTCAGGGAAAAAAAAAACTAACAAAACCAGTAAAAGCTTAACAAGATCATGCAACTACATAAATATTAGAGCTTAGAAAACAAATGGCCAAGCACACATCTTTGAAGCTATAGACTCTAATTTGCCAAGAGAAAAATAGCAAATGTTTGCGTCCAACAAGGGTTGTCCAATAAAGGAACAAAGAGAGCCACATGGAGGAGTGGGAGGTCCATCTTGTTGAACTGAGTATGTAACTAGGAAGTAAGCCCCAGCCCCATAACCTAAACCGGCGAAGAAGCACTAAAGAATATCCAACAAACAATGGCCCCAAGATTCATAACTTATACATACAGCTGCTGCAGCATGGTCAACAAGAGGGCAAGCACGTATGATAACTGATAACTAAGTCGTATGTAAAAAACATGTTATTTGTCATTTTTCCCTGCATTGTCTGGGAGACCAAAGGGATTTGGACTACATCACTTGAGAAACTATTTCACATCCAAATAACTCCTTCCCCAACCCCACTCCCAAAAAGAAAAGATCCCACAGCCTTTAATTTATTTTGAACAGTGTGGTGTCCAAATCAACACCAACAGTTCGCATCACCAAGTCCTGATTCTATAGACAAGGACAACATGACCCATAAGATTCTCAATTCATCTGCAAATATAAGTGCTTCAACAGATGATAAACTGCCTACTGCTGTTCTTCGCAAAAATTCACTTTCAAAAAATTAGCAAGCACAACCCGGAGACTCGAATATTCAGAGCAGTGCTGGAGGATCCCAAAGGAAGATCACTTTCGTGTACAACCCATTTGGTGAACAGAAACAGACTTCCATACCCAAGTCTAGAGGAAATAATAGAAATCCCATCATAATTGTGCCACCTAGTACGCCCTGTTCAGCATACTTCTGAAAGACATTGTGTGAATAGACCATAGCTACACAACATTCCCATGACACTCTGTTCCCACAATTTCCAACACATATGCATCTCTTACAGACAGGAATAACTGAATATATGAAAAAGGCTCAGTAAATACAGAATGGAGCTCATAATCAAGGTATAAAAGTTACATAATTCCCATTGCTCACAGACCTCATATGTCACAGTGCCACCAGACATTGCTGGTTGACGAAGAGTGACATTGCAAACTGCACCATTTGCGGATAGAATACAAACAGCGCGTGGTCCTTGCTGTGAAAAGGCCATTATCTTTGACGCTATATCCTGCAAACCAGAGAGCACCAGAATGAGAAGGCATATTATCCTACACAAGGAGCTCCATATTTTTTTTTGATAGGAAACAAATCACTTTTATTAATGAATAAAATATAAATTACATAAGTAAAAATTGGATAAGATATCCAACTAGAAGCAAACAAATAAAAACAGTGAATTAAAAAAGCCTATAGATTACATGAATAAGCTAAAACTTGAATTAGGAAGTACAAAAAAACACATAAGGGGGAATATGCAAATAAAAGGTCTTGGCCTAATTTCAGACAAGAATAATGAATACATGACATAAATAGGACGAAAAGCATATCGCACTTGATCATAATTCCAATAGTTCCCTTCTTCAGGAAATCATTCCTAAATAACATGGTAAACTATATCCGTGACTCATGACCACTCATCTTATTGTTTTAATAAATGCATTCCGGGCCCATCTCTTGTTTTGCAACAGATCAGATATGGATTGGGCTCCTCTCAACTGAGCTGGTTAGTTGGTTCCAAAAATTACACCAAAGTGTGATTATAGCAATCAAAGAAGGCAAAGAAAAAGAGCCTACAAGCGAGGAACCAAATAACACTAATGTGAAAGTTGAGGGTAACACAAAAAGTGGGTTGCTACTATTTTAAGTTTAAGCATGACCAACGCCGCATCATTATTGGCACTGTAATTCATATTTTGCACCAATCATTTATCATGGACTACATAGTACCTTGATTATTGATGGTGGAAGCTCTAGAAATTTTGTTTCTCACGATTTTGTTTGCTGCTGGAGGTTAAAGAGATTGCAATCACTCAAACTTATTCAGTTTCATGGCTTGGTCGAGGAAGCAAGCTGATGATGAAATTCCAGATGCCTCCTTTGTTTCTATGGGAGTTCTTGCTGAGCGATTCATGTGCACGGCTATGCAATGTCTACTTCTCAAATTAGGTCAACCATGGATGTACAACAAAGGTGGCAACGACATAAGATCAAAGAATCTTTGACTGTAGCACAAAAGAGCTTCTGGGCAGTATTGGCAACACAAGGCTTTGTTCAATTCGTCAAAATTAAATTGTTCTTAGCCGGGGTGATTGCTGCAACCAAATTTGGAAGCAAATTTTAAAGCATAGGAATCTGATTGGGATTAATTTAAATTGATTTGATTTTAAAATTAGGAAAGTCTAGAGTCAGATTTTTAGATGTAGTTATGGTAGATGTATTGATTTGATTTTGTTTATTCCATTCAGGAAAGTATTTGGCTGAAAAGTTTCTTTGGGACCAAGAAATTTCAATGGTAACTACGTCAGATGTTACTATCTAAATCTGTAGCCTAAAGATTCCCATCCAGGTTAAGTGTGTCTTTGTTTTAATTTATGGGCTTGTGTTTCCATTCCCTAAGCTCTGGAATTTGAGCCTCTTTGCTGGTAGTTAACTTTTTCTGGCTTCATTCGCTGGAATTCCAAAGGTTCTGGCCATATTCCTACAAAATTTGCAAAAGCACGCCTATAGGTTTAAATATAATTCTTATTGCTGATCACATTAAGAACCAAGCCACCACAGCTTCGTGTTTCTCCCTCTGATGTTACACCAAAATCTCTATTCTAAATTTTAGTATAGTTTTATCATCATAACAGATCAGCAGAAGATGAGGATGAAATCCACTTTCACCATGCAAAGCATAAGGAGATCAATCTGATTAGATGGTAGGACTTTTCCAAGACCCCTTATGAAGCAGTATTCTAGTAAAAAGCTTCGCCACTTTACCCCTCCACCCTGCCAATCTACAAATCCAAAAACCACACCCTCACCCACATGTTATCATTTTTGAAACTCTATATAAAACCTGTCACCAAAGAAGAAGGCAGAACTTCAGAGTTAAAGGGTTTCAACCCTAAATCATAGTGCATTGTAATCAAGTGGGATTTAATTCCCTATCAATAAGCTCAAAGTCATTATTTTCATTGCACCGAAATTGTGAAAATCTCAACAAAGATCCAAAAATCCATGGTTTTACGAATCTCAAACCTCAAGCATTAGCATGATTTTTAACATAATCAATTTACAGTAACGCATATAAAATTGTACAAAGTAAGTTCTTGACAAGCTTAACAAGCTGTATAGTAATCTATGACACAGACTGATTAGAAATAAGTAACTAAAATTGCACGCCACCTTTATCAATTGTTAAGCTTAGTCAATTCAAGCTAGCATTATTTTTCTATGTTGAGCAACTAAGTACACCTATTTTATATGAAGCCATGCAGTTTTGTGTTAAAATTATTTTTGACAGAATCTTGGCAAAGCCACGATTGTAATGGACAAGTTCGCACCTTCACATACTAGAAAAACTAGATGGACGACCCCTTAAAGTGTGGATTGACCATGAATTTCACACCATCACAGGCTGCAACCCTAGAAACTGGATCACTTTAGTTTCACAAAACATAAAAGTGCTCCCATGAACAAATCAACTTCACTCAACAACGCATTGTACTAATATTTTTTTTTTTTTTT
>CAUOFW020006168.1:3468355-3486471 GCA_963454935.2 Ilex paraguariensis | reverse complement strand
TTTTTTTTTTTTTTTTGGGACAACTAGATAAATTTGTTTTGTGATTGTGCTCTATCAAGGGTCATACTTTCTATTAAACCATAAACTATCATAATTTTTTTCATTGTTAAATTTAAAGTTAGTTTTGAACTTCTTCCACCCCTTCAATTGTCATTAATAGCCACCATATCATTCTTTATCACCGGTGTAATATTGTGTATGGTGTAATATTAGGTATATGTCCAATGAGTTTTACGCTAGCTGTCTGCCACCTTATTTAACCTCCTTTATTCAAGTTATTTACCAAAATACAGCACTTTTAAAACAAATATACCAAAATACAGAATTTTTGAACTTATTTACCAAACTACGGCATTTTTTAAAAGTGAATTCAATAACTCCCTTTTTGTTAAAAAATGCAGTCAACAACCCCTTTTTTTATTTTAAAAAAAAAAGTGAGCTAAACACACTTTTTACGTTTTTTTCTGATTACTAAACACACTTTTCTCACAAAATATCATCATCCAGGCAAGTTGTTGATTCAACTCTAGTTCCCTCCAAAAAAACTTTCTAGCCATTCCAAGTCACTTTTTCTACAACATGCAGCAACCATTGCATTCTTTGGAACCAAATCAACCAGCCCATCATCACACAACCTCCCGTTTCCCATTCTTAGAAAAATTTGTGTTGTTGTGACATTCCAAAATACAGTCACCAAAAATATGGACTGTTTTGGGGTTGGGACCATGTGTTCTCATACTGGTATAATCCTCAGAGAGCTCGATCTCACTTGCTGAGAGAGACCCTATTAAACCATTGCCAAAACCAATGGATACTGGGAACAAAGTCAGTGTTGCACCTAAAGAATTACTCAACTTTGAGCTTCCTCTGGCCAAATGAGAAGGTGAAAGCACAGGGTTTATCCCATTTTCTGAACAAAAATTGTCAAAACTTGAGTTTGTCATAAGGTTTGTTAAATCGATAAAATGTGATCCGAACTGTCCGGAATCCAATGAACAAGATCAGTTTTTTTGAAACAACATGGGTTCTATTGGGGCTTCTCCGATTTCAAACATCACATCAGAATTACCTTTTTGGAGATTGGATGGTTTGGCCCAGGTTTGCGGGGAAATTAAATAGTTTTTAGGCAGTGACTTAGATGCCTCAAAAGCAGTGTTATGGCTCCCAAAATTTGTTATCCAAACACGATATTTTTACTATCCGATGATTGGAGAAATTTCCCCAATTGCTTTGTTTGATCATCAAGAGAATCTATAATGCTTAGGCCTACTTTACTACAATCTCAACTCTTCTCATTCCCCTCATGGGATGACCTTGGAGACCTAAAGGGATTTCCTAAATTTGAAAACGCCCTAAAGTTTGCGGGATGCGTGAATGGTGTTTAATAGATGTGGTGGTGGGTTGGTTGATTTAGTTTCAAAGAATGCAGTTGTTGCTGCAAGTTGAGGAAAGGTGAGTTGAAAATGGCTAGAAAGCTTTTTTGCAGAGAACTAGAGTTGAACCAGGGATGATGATATTTTGTGTTTCAGAAAAAACGTAAAATGCGTGTCGTAGTTTGATAAATAACTCCACTTTATTATTCCTAGATTTACTCTTAACGAAAAACTCAATAGAAATTGTTTACTAAACTGTGTTTAACAATAAAAAATTAAATGTATAAGCCCATTGAATCCATCGAAGCATATTAGCTATTTATTTCATTCCTAATGCAATCCCGTCAAGTCAACACCCACATAAACCTAGGTTCTTTCTGGCTTTAAGACAATGCAAACCATACAATAATACAAAGAAATGTAATTACTATTACTTATACAGAATCATACACATAAACCCAAGTTTTAATTGGAATTATCTACACCGAGTAGTGTCTACTATTTTTTTTTATATCATAATTCAATGAGCACTATAAAAAATAAAAAATAAAAAAAAATGAGCACTAAATGGAATCATCACAAACAAAGTCAAATTACCTCCCCTGCTTGGACCAAGATAACATGCGGTGTAAACCCAACTCCAGGTGCTCCTAACCACAAAGAAGCAAAATTATCACTTAACACTTCAATAATGACCAAGCATACTAAAATGCACTATAATAAAGTATTCAACAAGAATAGCTCAAATAATTACCTAAAGCATCAAGTTGTTTCTTCCCCGAACCCGCCGGCCTCCCTCTATTCCGCTTCGTCGGAGGTTCTGAAGATGTGGGCCCACCACTAGAATCTGGATAACCCACCGCAGAAATTTGGGTAATCGGATTAGGGACCAACGACAGATCAATGTTATTACCACCGGCCGGTGAGTACTTTCTGGGTCGCCCTCTCTTCTTTCTGGCAGGCTCAATGCTGAACCCAGAAGCGCCGAACCCAGAAGAGGGCGACGATCCATCGCCATAATCCAATGGTTTCGATGCAGAAGTCACCGTAGAATTAAAAGGGAATTGAGGGTTTTGCATAGTAGTGGTAGTGGCGTTGGAATGGAGATTGATCACGGGGTTAGTGTTGGTGGTGGTGGTGGGTATGGTGGGCATGTAAGAGCTGTGTTGTGGTGGCGGTAGGCCCACCATCATCCCTGGCGGTGGTGGCGCTTGTTGGGGTTGTAGCTGTGACAGTTCTGCGGATCCTTGTGAATCCATCTTGGTAGAGAATCTCAGAAGGTTAAAGTGTGATGTGTGAACAACAAAAAACAAAAAAAGAAAAAAGAAAATATTAATATATATATTTTTTCTTTTTGTCAAAAAAAGTGATAGAGTCCTGGTAATTTTCTACTTGGTCCGTTTGTTCAACATGATAATGGCAAAAAAAATGCAATAAAAAAAAGTTTTTTTGGTTAATTATATAATTTGGGGTAAAGATTTTTTTGTTGGTGTTTGTCCCACCATCCTTTTTTTAAAAAATTTTTAACTTTTGATTATAATACATAATTTAAATAATTAAAAAAATTGAAACTTTCTTTTCTTTCAAATAATAGAATAAATTTTTTTTGAAATTTTCTTATAAATTTTTTATACTAATCAAATACATATATGAAAATATATATATTTTTTATTTTCTTTTCTTGTACTTCACTTTCTATTATTTTCACTTTTCATCATTCTTTTCTTTCTAACTTAAACAGATCTTTAGACAACTCCTATTTTCAAGTTCAAAAAAAAAAAAAAAAAACTCATGTTTTATTAATCTCTAAATTTGGTCTATCTAATAGTTTAATTAATTAGGTCACTTATGACAAAAATTTATCTAATATTATAGTGATTAGGCACGGGGTGATTGATAATAGTATTATATGGGAAAAAAATACTATATGAATCCAAAAATCAGTAAATAAATCTTCCAATATAAATCACTAAAACATTTTGGTGGTCAAAAAGCCCTTGTTAAAATTCAAATAATTACGTGAAATTTATTTTTGTGATGCTTAGCAAAAATAATGATGAATTTTGAAAGGTAAAAATATTATACAAGTTGAACTAAAAATGATTAGTTTAGATAATTTGCAAAATATCATGTAAGATCACGTACATTCAGTGACAATCATTCTATAAGAATTTGTGAACTACAGTGTAATTAAATTTCAGTGAGGTATAACTTGATTATCTTGGCAGACATTTGGCAAGATTTAACTTTTTTTATAGGAATTTTGTGTGTTTGATAGATGAAGAGAGAGAATATTTAGGTCTTGAGATAAAAGATCATCTGCTTATGCTCATTTTTTTTTTTTTTTTTTTAATGATAAGAGATGTCTTTGAACGTCTTCGTCTGGTAAGAGACAAGTCATCTACGCTAAAACTAAAATATTCATAAAAAAGTAAAATTCTTGATAACATAATCCCAAAGAATTATCAAAATTCAAACTTAAAACATATTTAAATCGAACAGAAACTATGTTTAAAACATAATGGCAAGTGATCCATCAAAAATCGAACAGAAACTATGTTGAAGCAGATCAGAATCCGAAGTACACACCACACAGATTTTAAAAAAAAATTGCTAATAGCCTGACCAACGTTTGATGCTTTTAAATGCCCTAATATCTTCGCACACCGAACATAAATGCCCAATCCTCTGTCCTAATATCTTCATACTGAAGGAGTAGCTTTTACAAGACAAATAACAGGCAAATGATCCTATTGAGAGAAACCCCCACCAGGAAAAACATATATTTTCAACAATACAAGAAGCAGAAGAGAAAAAAAAACAAAAAGGAAGTAGAAGAGGGCATGTATCTATTATTTGGAGAGCTAATTGAGGTCATTATAGCTTGTCGACGAGGCAAAGTATGCAATAATTCCTCCAACACAGCTACACCAGTTCGAGTACGTTTCCTCTTCAGTTTGGCATGCTCTTGAAAACAATTCCATACAAGCATTCCTAAGTTTCTAGCACCTAATCTCATAAGACCCAGCTTTGGTAATATAACGGACCCACTCGACAGTGTTGTAGCCGCTCTTCTCCCATACCTGCAAACAGGAGACAAGGTGAAGCAGCATACTAACTATAAACAATCTCATGTGTTTATCGAGCAGTTCAGGAAATATACTTTGAGAAATCGGACACGTAGACCAGATGCTGTGAACATAGGAACCTGCAAAAAAAATTGTGCAAAGCAAGGCAGTTATTTTGAAAGGAAAAAAAAAAGTCATTTCTATTTTGATAGCAGTAAGGAACAACTAGGCACCTGAAATTCCATCTGAATTGGCGGCCTAGTCCAAGACTTCTTTTCTGCAATTGTGGAAATCAACTCTACTTCAGCACTCAAGGTTGGCTCAGTTTGTCCAGGAAATTTTCTTATCCTGCAAGGTTCCATGCCACACATAATAATGGCTGTCGACTACACCAAAATACGTAGATAACAAAAGAATGCCATTTGTCAAAACTAATATTTAAACGACCAAGTCATCTACAAATAAATGCGCTTGAACTCATACAAATTTGCAGCCCCGTCATTCATGTTATAGAGTATCCGCCATGAAATGCACACAAAAATGAAGGATTTCCACACGCATCATAAAATTGCAGATATTTCTGCAGTGCGACACAGTATCGTCACATGTATTGATAGTACAACAAGACAACCGTTGGTCAATGTGAACATGCATTGATTTTATAACCTTAAAATTGCTGGTCCCCGTGAACAAGGTTTTATCTGCAGCCTAGTTTTCCAAAACCATGAATGTTTTTCTAATTTCTTTTTTCCTTCCAAAGAGTCTTGAGTGTTACTTAAGTTTCTCACAATCAGATTGGGGTGGTCATTTTGAACAAGATTGACATCTCAAAGCTTCAAGATATGGTTCAAACTTCATCTTCAAATTCCAGTAAATTTGACAGGAAAATATAAAGTAGTGTATTGAATGAAGGTCCACTGGCCCAAGGACCGTGTTCCAGCACTCACTTCCAGACCAAACAGTCAATAGACGCATTGTACTTTGCTCGGCCTGATGTCACTTGGAAACTTGTTTTTGCTGTTTGTTTTGGTACCGGAATCTTCACCACCACACCAAGTGCGAACATTTTTGCACCAAAAACACTTTTTACCTGAAAATAAATACTAATATATTAGAGATATATAAATGACTATCGACAGTTTCCATACCGATTAATAGAAATGTTGGTAACAAACCTTAACATTTACTTCCATGCGCGTGCGACCCAACTCCTTGATAGTTGGCAGCACCCGGAATGGAAGATTTACACCCTCAGTGATACGGTACCTGTGTTGAAGATGATCATATAAAAACAAAAGCATACATAGGAGCGGGCACATGCATGGAATGGAAGTTTATACCAACATATTTTTTCATAAACCACTAAGAAAGTAATTGAAAGCGCACGTAAGTAAACCCAACATATAGTTCAAAAGCAATAACACTGATGACACATTATTACATACATTTTTCTTCTTTTTTGTCCCCTTTGATAGGTGACAGCTTATAACATAGGAATCACATGCAGTGGTTTAACATGGTAATACAGTGAAAACACACATTTAATCACACACATGTGAAGCCCAAGAATCACACCGTCTTATTAACATATCATATACAATCACTGGAACAAAAGTTCAACACAATGCCATACTAATTTAGGAAGTGGTTTTGGGAAGATATTCCAACCATGATCTGGACGAAGAATAGTACAAAATTAGATGCTCTCTAAACATGGGGCAGCCAAAAGCCTGAGCAGAATGTTGTGTTGGAGGGAAAGAAGGATGTAGGTGAAACCCCAATGAATGAGTACTAACCCAAAGGTCTATGTTTCATGGATACAGATTCGATGAAAAAATATACACACAATAATTTGTAAAGGTTGCTTAGTTTCCACCCATGGTCTGCAGAACCCTTCTCCGCAAACAAACAATCTTAAGTCTTCAATGGGAATCAAACGGGCACCTTATTGTTTTGGAAAGCACTACATGTGTACAGATCTAAGTCCCAAAAGGTAATATTAATGTAAATAATGGAGAGGCGGGTGAGTGCCCTCTGGTAAGGACTCACTTCCGCTCGCAGGTGGTTTTGGTTTTCAACCTCATTCCCTTTCCCTTCCCTTCCCTCCCCCCACTCCACAAAAAATAAATGCAAATAATGGCAACTTAATATCCATTCTAAAGGTCCACTATCCTCAATATGGCAGATAAACATATACGAAATTCTTGCAACTAAATTGTGTGCAAGTATATCATCCAGCTTATATAAAGAGCTGAAGACAGACATAAATGCAGAACAACTGTGAGCTTACTTCATCAGTTCAAATTCACCATCTGGTGGCACAAAGCTAACAGTCTTTTCCGCATTAAACCTCGTCAAATTTACACACTGATGGAAAGTAACATCGTCAAGCTCAATAGTTTTCCCACTGCACAAAGGTAGCATGATCAAAAACTATGTTACCAAGAAAACCTAAAGCAACAAATCGTGCAAAACGCAAGCGATCATCAGAATATGAATGGAATACAGGGAATCTAACAATTGAGCAACATTCAATATAATGCAAAAACAGGCAAGCAACCCTCGTGAGTTTTTAATTGCAACATCAAGGTATCTAGGAAAATATTGAGTTACTGTGAAATATATATATTGGAACAAATCAATCAAAGAACCCTGCCAAAGGCGATAACATAAAAATAAAAAATAAAAAAAGATAAAAACAAAAATAAAACAATTTATTAGCTGATGTAATCATGTCTTACAAAATCTGCCCTTTATTGCACGTAACAAACATGCAAAGAACCTAAACAATTCAGGTTTCCAGAATTTCAATGAGAAATAAATCCTAAGCACCAAATGACTCCTCAACGACAAGTTTGTTCAGGGTGGAATGGATCATGCCAGGTTCGATAGGAGATTTATTTAGTAGTGGGAGGGGTGGTACTGAGAGAAGAAAGATTAGGAAATGAGGGAGACTTTGTCCTTATGCCTAACGTAGTTTCTTTAGGAAAAGAGAAATATGCAGTTCTTTATGGGACTTGAGATGCAGATTATTTAATTGGGCCAATTGCGTTGAATACTCTATATTTGTGGACGATTAAGAGTCTTCTATAGAAATTTTGGGAGTTTTATTTCTTTCTTTTTTTGTATATTGCTCCTGTATGCACTGTTGTACATGGTTTGCTTACCAATTTTGACTCTTATAGTGTTTGTCACCTCTTTTGGGTTTCAGCCAATACGTTTAACAAAATAGAACTTCCTAACTTTGATATACCGTAGCTTCGTACACGTGTCGCATTCACATGGGTGATTCTTGATTTTCATGCGAAATTTCATGCTCCACACACTGATTATGGCATTCAACACTTTACAACATGATGATTCTTAGTATTTGTCACACCTTTAAAGTTTTGGCCAACAGTTTAAACAAATAGTTCTTCCTAACTTTAAACAACCTTATCACATTCGCATAGGTGAAACATGATTTTTATGTGCTGCAAATTTATTATTGTGACCGGGATATAATAAAGAATACAAGCAAAAGGAACTGCAGTAGATCCCTTATAATTTCCCCTATAAAACAAATGGCTCCAAAGCAAATGCTAAAAAAGGCGATAACAGGAAGCAAGATTCCATGAGGCAGTTGGCTATGTCTGATGCAAAATTACCAAGGTCATGTTTGATATCACCATATATCTGAAAGAGAAAACTTCTTTTAGAAAAACTGTTTACCATATAATAATCAAGGACAAGTAAAAAGCATAACTGTTAGGAATGTATTGTGGATTTTATGCTGATAATTGTTAAAGAAAACATCTAACAAATAAATACAGGATTGTATTTTTAAGCCCCCAAAAAAAAAAAAAATTTGTGAAGGACGAGAAAATTGTGCCTTCAGAAGCTACCTCTTTGCGGGACGTGACTTAAGTTGCGATTCTTTCTCGAGGCCAATTTTATCATTTAAGCCCAACTTCAGATCAGGCATTCCAGAAAGGAAGCACTTCATAAGAACTTTCCCAGTAACGTCGCAACGCAGAACACTACCTATAATCACCCTATTATTTACATACAAGAAGAACAAAAACAGATCAAGCAAGATGCCTAGAAAACCAGTAAGGTACCTTTTGAAGACATAAGAAGATTAACACTTTCCACAATGTCCAGGAACACCTGTTAAAATGGACGGTATAATACATCGGAATTGAAATAATCATCCAGATGAGGCAGGGGAGAAAAAGCAAAAAAGACCACCTCATTCTTTTTATAAACAAGGCCTTCCCTACGCCAGCCAACGGCACCCGTAACTTGCAAAGTTGCATTGGGGACTGGTTTATCTGCAGGCTAATTAGTTTTTTGCTCGAGTCAAAACCAAGTTAGAAAAATCTTCAACATAGTTGCTTACATGTAGGATATCTAATTAATTCTTAAATTGAACAATTTTATGTACTTAAAAGATGCACTCTCTCTTCAAACTAAAATATCCTACCTACGAAATAGAATATCACGAGAAAACAATCTAACCTTGGACGAAAACGGTGAGCGTACACCTTCCTGAGTGATGTAAAGCTTCAAAATTTCAGGCGACAGATTTTGAGGATAACCAAAATCCATGATCTCTGCAATTTGATGTCAAGTAAAAGGGATTCAGAAAATACAGTCACTTGGTTCTGTAAAAGCTTTGCTTCATTATACACTTGTTTCAAATGCAAAGCTGGTGAATGTGGCTCAAGCCGAGCCAAGCTGAGCTGGGGGCTATCTGGCAGTTCGTCCAATCCAAAGAGTGTTCAGATTCAGCTTCATTACAAGTCTTGCCAGCCTTGTTTAGACTCGGGCTCATCGAAATATATTGAGCACAAGCTTGATTCATATGCCAGATGCAAAGAAAGAATAACAGACAATGCTCTTGACGGCCAAAGGAGATAAGAACCAAAAAATTATGAGAGCGAGGGGGAAGATAGAGAGGCAGATAGGGAATGAGATGGAGGGCGAGAGATGGATAGAAATTTAGCAAACCCATAACTCTTGGCTGATACATTTAAGAGAAAAGCATCAATTAGATGTGCAACACCATGCAGATTTTAAGCAAGACTGGCTCACTTGTCGATGATCACACTGATTGTTTCAGTCTTAGACATCTTAATAAATCAATGGTTTCCACACAAGAATACAATTGGAAGGATAAATATTATCCACAATTGGTCAGCTCTGAAGCAGACTATCAAAATTTGAAAGGGAGGAAAAGAACATTCTCGATGAGAGGGAGAGCAGAGGAGCAAGAGAACAGGGAAAATCCAAGAAAGAGATAAAAACCCACTTTTTGCAGTGATGAATACTATCAAGTATTACTACTCCCTCAGTGAAGCAGTTTCTGTCTCAATCTCTAATTGGATATTTTTTAATACAAACCGCTGATCAACAAATACACACATTAAGACTAGGTACACTTGCACATACCCCGTGATATCTAGCAATTTANGCCCCCAAAAAAAAAAAAAATTTGTGAAGGACGAGAAAATTGTGCCTTCAGAAGCTACCTCTTTGCGGGACGTGACTTAAGTTGCGATTCTTTCTCGAGGCCAATTTTATCATTTAAGCCCAACTTCAGATCAGGCATTCCAGAAAGGAAGCACTTCATAAGAACTTTCCCAGTAACGTCGCAACGCAGAACACTACCTATAATCACCCTATTATTTACATACAAGAAGAACAAAAACAGATCAAGCAAGATGCCTAGAAAACCAGTAAGGTACCTTTTGAAGACATAAGAAGATTAACACTTTCCACAATGTCCAGGAACACCTGTTAAAATGGACGGTATAATACATCGGAATTGAAATAATCATCCAGATGAGGCAGGGGAGAAAAAGCAAAAAAGACCACCTCATTCTTTTTATAAACAAGGCCTTCCCTACGCCAGCCAACGGCACCCGTAACTTGCAAAGTTGCATTGGGGACTGGTTTATCTGCAGGCTAATTAGTTTTTTGCTCGAGTCAAAACCAAGTTAGAAAAATCTTCAACATAGTTGCTTACATGTAGGATATCTAATTAATTCTTAAATTGAACAATTTTATGTACTTAAAAGATGCACTCTCTCTTCAAACTAAAATATCCTACCTACGAAATAGAATATCACGAGAAAACAATCTAACCTTGGACGAAAACGGTGAGCGTACACCTTCCTGAGTGATGTAAAGCTTCAAAATTTCAGGCGACAGATTTTGAGGATAACCAAAATCCATGATCTCTGCAATTTGATGTCAAGTAAAAGGGATTCAGAAAATACAGTCACTTGGTTCTGTAAAAGCTTTGCTTCATTATACACTTGTTTCAAATGCAAAGCTGGTGAATGTGGCTCAAGCCGAGCCAAGCTGAGCTGGGGGCTATCTGGCAGTTCGTCCAATCCAAAGAGTGTTCAGATTCAGCTTCATTACAAGTCTTGCCAGCCTTGTTTAGACTCGGGCTCATCGAAATATATTGAGCACAAGCTTGATTCATATGCCAGATGCAAAGAAAGAATAACAGACAATGCTCTTGACGGCCAAAGGAGATAAGAACCAAAAAATTATGAGAGCGAGGGGGAAGATAGAGAGGCAGATAGGGAATGAGATGGAGGGCGAGAGATGGATAGAAATTTAGCAAACCCATAACTCTTGGCTGATACATTTAAGAGAAAAGCATCAATTAGATGTGCAACACCATGCAGATTTTAAGCAAGACTGGCTCACTTGTCGATGATCACACTGATTGTTTCAGTCTTAGACATCTTAATAAATCAATGGTTTCCACACAAGAATACAATTGGAAGGATAAATATTATCCACAATTGGTCAGCTCTGAAGCAGACTATCAAAATTTGAAAGGGAGGAAAAGAACATTCTCGATGAGAGGGAGAGCAGAGGAGCAAGAGAACAGGGAAAATCCAAGAAAGAGATAAAAACCCACTTTTTGCAGTGATGAATACTATCAAGTATTACTACTCCCTCAGTGAAGCAGTTTCTGTCTCAATCTCTAATTGGATATTTTTTAATACAAACCGCTGATCAACAAATACACACATTAAGACTAGGTACACTTGCACATACCCCGTGATATCTAGCAATTTATTATTGTCTTGTTCACCAAATTGAAGGAGCTGAGCTCTAAATGGAAAGAGAGAGACACCAAATCAATTTTTGTGCTTGCATGGTAGTCATCATTTCACATGATTGTCACCATTGCAATTTTTAATCAAATTTTTATATTAGTTATTGACAATTTCAAATTAGACCCACTCAATTGCATTGTCTTGTTGACTCAAAACAAAAAAAATGGAATTTTCTTGGATAGTGAATAGCATATTGAAGTCTTGTCTTGTCCAAGACACTCAGATGGTTCATTAAATAAGCTCAAATTTATTTTTTTCAAACCCTGCACATATACTTATTAAAAAAACACGAGCCAAGCCATCGCTGATCAGACACCAAGCTCTTCATGAACAAGCTTCGATCATTTGCAGCACTAGCTCTTAGCTCTAACACACAGATATATACTAAGTCGGAATAAATGCCTGACATTCCACATAGTTACAGCATGCAGTTGTTTCCAAATAAACTCAAAGAACATTAAATGAAACACTACGGCTAAAATTCCTTCACAAACATAACAACCAAGTTTCCTATTAAATAAAATATCCTTTAAATGGCATACCGTCCAACAGCTCATAGATCAGAACAAAATTATTGCGAATAGCATCTTCATCAAAAGCTCCACCGAAATAAGATTTGAATAATGCAACTGCCTGCATTCCAAATTCATAGCAAAATATCAATTATTACAGAAGACAAAATATTTGACGTTGCAGTTGCGATTATGATGTATATAAGCAAAACTACTCAACCATTACCAACAAAAAGATTAAGGACTTCAGAGAAAACAAGGCTCCCACATTTGGCATATGCAAGGACTGAAAGGCATTGCAAACATGACACAATGCAAACAAAGAGACATGATCTTACCGAATGCCGACAACCTGAGTTTTGATGAAGAAATTAGGTTAACCACTCACATTTCAGAAATGATAATGAAAACCCGAGTATTGTGTGTTGCAACTGAATACCCCATCCAAGCTCATGTAGGCAAATATTAACTTGTATGTTCCTTATTTGTCCTACTTGTTTCTAACTCAGTCACATAAGAGAAATAGTTGTTTCATACTTTCATTAATGACTTCTCCAATAAGCGGCCCCGTGTCATCTGTAAAATGTCAATGGTTGCCGTGTTTATTCCCCAAAACTAGGGGGTTTCAATGAAATTTACCTTTCAAAAAAATAAGATAGATAACTATACAAAGTACACTTGGGATTATTCAAGAAAAAAATGCAAGTAGAACCACTCAAAACTTGATTTTCTGAAAAATAAGTCTTATTTTGGTAGTTCAGCTTTGTTCACTGGGTATGAATCATCTGTACAGCTGTTGGAACTTGGGGAGATCTTTTGTGGGAACAAGGGATATTAAACAGCCATGAGAAGCATAGGCACCTAAGCAAATCGGGAGGCACTAGCAAGGCACGACTAAATGAGCCAATCAAGGAAATACATTTCAGAAGATGGGAAAACAAGTTCCATCTGATATAATATTAGTACCACCATCCATATGCAAAATGTCAGCAATCCCAAGTCAACAAGGCTGAGACAACTTGGTCACTATGACTGTCTTTGATCTTCGATCACAAATCTCATATCACTCTAATCAAATCTTTCTTAATAAGAAGCCACCTGTTTGACTGAAATCCAATAGTATTTCATTGCTGAAAAGATTTATCCACTTTAAAGTTTTCCACAACTTCAAAGCCACTTCCTCCTTTATAGTCTTCCCCCCTGACCTCTCTTCATGTCACAGAGCAGATGCACAGAATGTGCACCCTTCATGACAAAGCAGAAGAACAGATAACATTGGACACTGCTTTAAGTGACAGCCTCATATTCCAGTGACCAATGTGGTAAGGAAAGAGGAGCAGAAAAAGAAAGAAAATCATAGGCAGTTATGGTTAGGCAGTTAGCGTGTGTTTGAATATATACTTGACCAGAAAGAGATAAATTGTAGGCAAACCAGCAGTCCTAAATAAATGTCAGACCATGGTGCTTTCCTTGGCTACTAGGATGGCTGAAAATTGGCATAGCCTGATGTCTGTAAATCTAATGTAATAATTACTTATTGAACTAATATTACAACAGAAGCCTGCACAGACACACATCATAGTAATAAAGGAACCAAATAAAAAAAAATTTAAGAGATGAACAAAGCCAAATCCATTAAGAAGCTTAACCAGCAAGCAGATGCCAACTACCTCAACAACAAACTTGAATGCACAAGCCACGTTAGCATTGCTACTGACGACGATGACTATGTAGACATTGCTAATTCTCATGTAAAAGAAAGAGCACCCTCCAATCTGCCGCACAGGACATGTACCAAGTTCTTTTGTTTGCATTATGTGCGTTCGGAAAGCATCCACCATATTTCCCCTGATCAGATAGAAAAAACACAGAGGTTAACTATACAGCATTAAGCCAGAAAATTGTATTGAAAATAAAATGCAGCAAACTATAATTGACATTTTTGATCAAAAAAAAACTATAATTGACAATAATTTGCATGCAGCAAAACAGATACAAGACAGGATTTACAGGAAAACGGCAAGTAATCCCTCCAGGGAAAACCAAGTCTGGATTCAGATTAAATAGTATCCACAGCATAGCATAACACCACTCCGAAGTTTGGTAGCCGGTTACCAGCATATCTAACTCTGCTATTTTCAAGGAAAGTGAAAGCTAAATTGACACAGTATGGAAGGTTCAATTTAGGATTACCTAGACAGTGGCTTGGATTTCTGTTTGGCCTAAAATGCATGATGCCTATATAGAGAATGCATGTAGGGTTTGTCAGTCTAATCCTTGCAAGAAACAAGTTGAAACCAATTTAGAATACATTCATAAACTGGAAAGCATTAAAAAAAGTAGTTTTCTGAAGTCTATAAACAAGGGCTATTATGAGTCTTTCTGACAGATTGATATTCAATTTAATACCTCAAATAACTAATATTAGTCATTCTTCAACTTTTCTATTCCAACTGAGTCCGACAGCTATCTAGAAAGTAGAAACATCTACATATCCCTTCTAACTTCACAAACCCTAGAACCACAAGCAATCTGAAGCCCTAGCTCACCATATAAGACCACCATATAAGTGGGGGTAGACATCATAATTCTAAGCTTCTAGGTGCCGTCCCACATCTGTTTGGGCATCACCTCATATTCAGTCCCTCATTCTCCTTCTTATACCTCTATTCCTGTTCCTCTATTTTATTCCAATGTTACTCCTTTTCAGCCAACTGTTTGTCCAATTTCTAAGTTGCAGAAGCATGAGTAACACGTCAATTCCAGCATCGATTCCTTTAGGCAAGAAGTGGGGGTTATAAAGATACATCTATTGAATTAATTAATGTAATGATTGATCAGAAGCTATAACTATTGAAAGTTGTCTAAATCGGTTGAAGTTTCACCGGAAATTTTTTTAGCCCAACATAGATGCACATATTCCAAGCTTTAGCCTTGCTCATACAAAATTTGGAATTGATACAATCTTTGGCCTTACCTCTATTTATCCCACAGAACTTCAATTGGCGCATACAAAAAAACCAAAATTCATTACTGCACAGAAACCTCTTCTTCAACTACAACTTCCATCCAACCAGACCATGAGGGGGAAGGATATACACATTTGGCACAAGAAGTAGGAAGGCAAAAGGGGTTAACGAAGAAGAGGAAATTGAGATGTTGAGTAACACCAGTAATAACAAAAGACTATAATCAAATCCCACACCCTCTTTGCAACACAACAGAGCACTAAAATCAATGATTTGTTGTGAAAGTAGCATAATGTGTGTTTGGCGTAACGGGCATCTTTATCTCATGGTTATGGACTCTAGTACTTGTCCCATCGCTGTGTCTAAGGATCTCATCCTAGCCCACTAAAAAATGTGTGGACAACAACAATCCTAAAGCTCCATAGGTAGGTACAATCTTAAATTTCATCAGAGGTGTTAATGACTTCCTCCATCATGGGTCAGTTTTGCTGTACAATTCGTGAAGTTGTGACATACCTTAATGACTATTTACTTCACATAAGATGGGTCTGCCCTATTAATCCTGGCTCTAATACCAGGAATTTATCAAGATAAGCGTATGTGCCAGCCAGAAACTTACAGGTGTTTAAAATCAAGCCACCAACTGCGGGTAACCAGCTCACCATCAAGATCCTACTATGGAAACAAATCTGCCCAAAAAAATGTCTTATCCTATTTTTTTTCCCTCTTGCCTCATTCTCTCCAATAACATAAACTGTAAACAAATGGCCGATGATATGCAAGTTCATACAAATTATTTTTGATTAGCAACAACCAAAACTTCAACAAAAATAAAAATTTCGTTACAAGAGGGCCGAGAGATCCTTCAAAAAAGGAAAAGAAACGAAAAAATGCCTCTTACTAAATAGATATGAATGAATATGAGAGAGAGAGAGACAGAGAGAGAGCTGACCCGACGTCATCGCGATAGAGGCGATTGATGAGGACATCGCCACGGAGATTCAAGAAGTATATAGCGGAAGCTGCCACCGGCATTTCTTCAAATTCGGTGGATCACAGTTTCACATAAAGCTTGGATGAAGTTAGATCAGATCTAGGGGTTTTTGATTGAGATTCGAATGAAAGGGCTTATGGATTCATTAATTCGAAAGAAATACAACTGTAAATACACGAACAATAATAAAATCAGATGATACAATATACGAAGTACAGAGAGAGAGAGAGTTGCAGTCAAAGAAAATGATTGCGATAGTATTCCACGGAAGGGACGAAGGGTGTCCGACGCCAGCTGCGTTTGAACAGACTTTCTTTTCCGATTTTCCAATAATGCTATTCGACTTAATAAGACCAAATATTAATTTTCTATCACTTAATCAAAATTATGATATTCAAAAAGTAACGTAATTCCGGAGAGCGAAAAATAACAAATTAAAAACAATGGCGTAGCAATATATGTACTACATTGATCAAACTAAGCTCAGACATAAATACCATGATTAATGAGTAAGCAAAAAATAAATATTTTATAATTTTTTATATAATATTATATAAATTATTATAAAATTAAAAATTATCTTTTGCACGTACCTTCTTCTTAATTTAAGTATTGCACTAATCTCCCACTCACTTAAAAATAAAGTATCGCAAATATTTGTTATGAAATTTATAAAAATATTAAATTATCCTGTTTAGTCATTTAATTTTTATTTTAATACTCTTCTTCTACCTCAGTATCTTTGACACCATCATTTAATTTTATCTCTCTAATTCTCTATTTCCAATTCAATCTTTTAAAAAAAAAATCATTTACCTCAATTAAGGGTTTTGCAACAGGAGTGTGCTGCGATGGTGGTCGGTTTCGGTGGGGAAGAAGTGGTTTTGGAGAGACATAGATGACTAAATAGAGGGGGAGTTTGGGGGGGGGGGGGGGAAGGAGAGAATTTGGAAAGAGATAAATATGGCAAGGTTGGATAGGGTATTTTAAGAATTTTAAATTATAATTTTAACACGTTTTATTTTCACTTGCAGTTTTGAAGGTATGATTAACATCTTGCGTTAAATTAGCAACGTTTATTTATTTTTACCCTTTTATGTTAAAATTGAGGGGGTTTAGTGTAACACTTAACACTACAAAAAAGTTAGGCACATATAAAACTAGGTCGACTTGCTTAAGACTCGATTTTGGTATCAGTCCATAACGATTAAATTTGAAACAAATTCAATGAAATAACAAGGGGTACCATAGAGAGGCAGAAGTTTAAGGTTTTTTTTTTTTTTTGGTATTTAACTCTAATATTAAATATTTTTTTTATTAACACGAACACTACATGTACCAAAATTAATACAACCCCAAAAGGATCCGACATCTCTAAATGTACACTATTTTATTTTTATTTTTGTTTAATGATAAGAATTGTTGAAGTCATCTTATTCTTACTTTGACTAAATTTTTTTCGGCCTATTCAAAGATAAATTATCTACGTAGAGATTAAAATATTCATAACTTAAATTCAAATAATTATTGAAATTTAAATTCATAATATCTAAATTTGTTATCTGTCCTATTACGACTATAACTTAGTTATGCTTCAGCTATTTAAACGAGTTAATCTCATTTTGCACTCTGAAAGATTGTTCGAATCTCAATTTATACCCTCAAAGATAAAAAATCTCAATTTATACCCTCAAAGATAGAAATTTGTATTAATGTGCACCCCAAATATCAAAAATCTCAATTTGTACCCTCAAAGATAGAAATTTATATCAAAGTGTACCCCAAAAATAAAAAACCTCAATTTGCACTCTCAAAGATAGAAATTTGTATCAATGTACACCTAAAATTAAATTGATAAATTATACCTAAATCCCCTCATATTTGTTAGTTAATCATTTAGACCTCTTCACATTTAGAATATTACTCTTACATCTTATGACATTTGTGCACGTATAACACGTAACTCATTTTCATTGATATCTATTAATATAACCGTTAAAAAATATAATTTTATCCTAATAAAAAATTATAATTTCATATTACCCTTTATTTTATAGGTTCAATATACTCTAAAGT
>CAUOFW020006168.1:3426960-3468254 GCA_963454935.2 Ilex paraguariensis | reverse complement strand
GGGGGGGGGGGGGGGTGGAAGGAGAGAATTTGGAAAGAGATAAATATGGCAAGGTTGGATAGGGTATTTTAAGAATTTTAAATTATAATTTTAACACGTTTTATTTTCACTTGCAGTTTTGAAGGTATGATTAACATCTTGCGTTAAATTAGCAACGTTTATTTATTTTTACCCTTTTATGTTAAAATTGAGGGGGTTTAGTGTAACACTTAACACTACAAAAAAGTTAGGCACATATAAAACTAGGTCGACTTGCTTAAGACTCGATTTTGGTATCAGTCCATAACGATTAAATTTGAAACAAATTCAATGAAATAACAAGGGGTACCATAGAGAGGCAGAAGTTTAAGGTTTTTTTTTTTTTTTGGTATTTAACTCTAATATTAAATATTTTTTTTATTAACACGAACACTACATGTACCAAAATTAATACAACCCCAAAAGGATCCGACATCTCTAAATGTACACTATTTTATTTTTATTTTTGTTTAATGATAAGAATTGTTGAAGTCATCTTATTCTTACTTTGACTAAATTTTTTTCGGCCTATTCAAAGATAAATTATCTACGTAGAGATTAAAATATTCATAACTTAAATTCAAATAATTATTGAAATTTAAATTCATAATATCTAAATTTGTTATCTGTCCTATTACGACTATAACTTAGTTATGCTTCAGCTATTTAAACGAGTTAATCTCATTTTGCACTCTGAAAGATTGTTCGAATCTCAATTTATACCCTCAAAGATAAAAAATCTCAATTTATACCCTCAAAGATAGAAATTTGTATTAATGTGCACCCCAAATATCAAAAATCTCAATTTGTACCCTCAAAGATAGAAATTTATATCAAAGTGTACCCCAAAAATAAAAAACCTCAATTTGCACTCTCAAAGATAGAAATTTGTATCAATGTACACCTAAAATTAAATTGATAAATTATACCTAAATCCCCTCATATTTGTTAGTTAATCATTTAGACCTCTTCACATTTAGAATATTACTCTTACATCTTATGACATTTGTGCACGTATAACACGTAACTCATTTTCATTGATATCTATTAATATAACCGTTAAAAAATATAATTTTATCCTAATAAAAAATTATAATTTCATATTACCCTTTATTTTATAGGTTCAATATACTATAAAGTTCAAAATCTAGTTTACCATTTGAATGTCTAATAAAATATAAATATTTATATAATATTTTTCATATTACCTTTTATATAAATATCTACATTTTATTAGACATTCAAATGGTAAGCTTGATTTTCAACTTTAGAGTATATCGAATCCACAAAATAAAAGGTAATATAAAATTATAATTTTATATTAGGATAAAATCATATTTTTTAACAATTATATTAATATATATCAACGAAAAGTGGTTATGTGTTACACATGCATAAACGTCATGAGATGTAAGGGGAATATTTTAAATGTGAAGGAGTTCAAATGATTAAGTGACAAACATGAGGGGATCAAGGTATAATTTATTAATTTAATTTTAGGTGCACATTGATACAAATTTCTATCTTTGAAGATGTAAATTGAGATTTTTGATCTTTGGGGATGTACATTGATACAAATTTCTATCTTTGAGAGTGTAAATTGAGATTTTTAATATTTAAGAGTACAAATTAAGATTCGAACAATCTTTCGAATGCAAAATAAGATTAACCCTATTTAAACATCTTTTTTCTCGTATCCATCTGTTTACCAAAAGACGAACTAGAAATATTATTCAGTCTTTTACAAATAGCATTTCTTTTAATAGATACTAAGCCGTAGAGATTTGGGCAAAAAGACCAATCAAAGGTTCTCTCTCTCTCTCTCTCTCTCATCCTTCCACCCAAGATCAACTTCAGTCCGAAATCACAAACAGATTATTCTACGGTGGAACACACACAGTAGGCAGAGAGACAGAGATGGGGCTATTGAGGAGGATGGCGGGTTTTTTAGGGTTTGTGAAGGACGAAGCCCACGAAGTAAACGACGAAGACGATGAAAGACGCGACGCCGATGTGAATCATATTCCAACCAATCTTCCTCGCAAAGGCTTCAGTGTTCCTGTCCAAGTCGTCGCCGAGAGAGCTCCGATTGGCCCAGTTCTCGTCCCTTGCAGTGCCGGCGATGGTAGTGTTCAGGTCAATCTTTAACCTTTGGCCCATTTCTTTTTATGCTGCTTCGCGTTCTTTTTTGTTCGCCTGTGTGCGTTTGTGTGGGAGAAGGGTTTTTAGCTGAAGTTTTTCGTATTTATGGCTGATCATTTTGTTTGATGGGGTAAGATCGACTAATATGGTTTCCCATACTACCTGGTAATTAGTGCTGCTTATAGTACTCATACTCATTGGCTGATTAGTAGGCTGTCTTCTTCGTTAGTCAATCATGGAACTTCGCACTCGCTACGATTCATAGTCTATGCTTGATTAGTCCGCACATAATCTTTCAGATTCTCAATATTGTGACCATCTTCTCTTTGGCTCGACACATTAGTCATGCCACATTCAAATTCTGTGATTGTTGACGATGGGTTGTTCCTTGAAAAATAGTTAATAATTATTCCTGCGTCAATTCTGTTTACAGCGTTGGATGCATTGCGCCATTAATTTTGTCGTGGTTCCTTGTTGAATTGTTTTCCTATAACCAATTTGTTGTTAAGGTGCAATATGGTCAACAATCAAGAATCAAGAAAATCAAGAACACAAGATTTCCGTGATTCGGTAGAAATCCTACGTAAATCCACAAGAAAGGTTTTTCTTTATTACTGTTATCAGAATCCAAAAGGATTACAACATATTTATAAGCACCTATTAATAACCCTAATCCTAGTCCAACAAGCAAACTTAGTTCCAGTAATTCTGATAGATTAATTCTTTGTAAACTTCTTAACATACCAAATCTTGGTACAACTCTTTTATCAAAGGTACATTGGAAATCTCTAAAATACTCCTCTACTGGGAAGTATTCCCTGCACCCCAACTTATTATTCAACTTTGCAACCAAATAGTACAATTGTTGGACTATCCCGTTGACTTTTGGTAGAGAACACATCTGTATCCAAAAGTAAAATCGAATGGACATTATCCACATCAAAATTAGCAAAACCTAGTGAATATCAGCCACTCACTATTTCCAATACTGTTCGTTGCATTCAATGACTTTGATTCTATTAACAAGAGTCTATGTGATGGATAAATTTGTTACTATTAGCTTTATTTATTGTCAAGACCTTACTTCTTTTTCAAAGCCTCGCCTTAAAAGAGTCTCTTATGCATTTGTGATTCAATACCATGAAGTTTTCACTAACTGGAAAGAGCCCATAAGAGATTTCTTCTTGAGTGAAGTCTGAGAGAAACTCATTCCTTACTTACTTTGGGACCGACTTGCTACGTACAATTAAATCTTAAAACTAGAGCTTAAGAAAAACAGGAGAAATGAAGAAAGCTCAATTCCAAGGGATTGTAAGAGTAACTTCATTTTGAACTACTAATTTTAAGCTTTATTTTCCTCCTCTATATTATCCGCATTCTAGGTTTCTCATTTAGGGACTCCCTAGTATAACTTTTTCACATCCATGGATAATGGACCAAACTAGGACATTTGATGCTAACGGGACTTCTGCGGTTTTGTGACCTATTTTATTTCTTGAATCAGGTTTTTACTAATAAAAAAGAATGAACTAACCATTCTTCAAGCCTGAAATAAGCATGGTTCAACGCCTCAGTTATGACAAGATGGGCAGGTTTTATTTGACTATATGCCTTGTTTCCATTTTCCTCTTGAATGTAGAGTAGTTCTTAATTTTCTATCAAACCCCTATCAAATGTGTATGCCTTTATTTTCGTCCTTAACACTCTGAAAGCCATTGGTGACTCTTGTTTAACGGATTGGCAATGTCCAGGTACCTGTCTTTCGGGGCAGCTGACCACACTAATCATGGTCAATATAACAGTTTATTCTTTACATGGTGTTTATCTGGTATCTTTTAAAACCAAGTACGATTTGGAATTGCTGTGAGTAGGGAGCTACAAATACGAATACGAGTAAAATTTGCTGTAATTTCTTAAAGTTGACAGTATTATAATTTTTATCCGAAATTAAAAGTTACAAATATCTAGTTATTACATGTACAAATATATACACACATAAATGTATGTATATATATATATCTCTGTGTGTGCATGTATGTGTGGTCCTACAGACAGTGGTGTGCCACTATAAAGATAAAGTTCACCAAATATTATTAGAGCAACATAGCACCTAAAACTCAAAAAAAAAAAAAAAAAAGGATTATACTCTACCCAACAATAAACACAGTCCTTGTATTTCTAACCTAATTGCTTATGCTCTACATAAACTTGCTAAAACTTGAAAAATGCAGGTTCAAATCTTAAGGCAACAATTTCATGTAAATAATGTCAAATGCATACCTATAACTCATCTATTCACCCTATCATCCTACATTAGTAACGTGATAACTTCATGGCCTTTTATCCATACATAATGAGTCAACTTAATGAAAATATTTTCCTCAGAAAAATGGAAATGTTCCATTGATCTTTCTGATGCTAAGGATTTTGTCAAGTGCCATTGCATTATTGTGTTGAAAGAGTTTACACAAGTTCAAGTTGATATGGAGTTTAGAGTTTTTTGAGTTGTTGTTCCCCATTTCTTTTCGCTTTTCTACCCGGTGCTGTTACGGGATATATTTTTTTTTCTTTGTAATATGTTGTATATCTGTGAACTTTGGGCCGAGGATTGTTATCTAACCCACGTATTAGATAAACATTATCAAAAGTACACCTGAGAAAACCTCCTATCAAATGTTTCTCTGGTACCAAAATCCCCTAACGGCAATTGGGAAAGGAAGTTCTTAAGTGGGAAAGGAAGTGTGACATTAAAAGGAATCTAACTTTTTTAACTGATTATTGTTATTGACTAGTGAATAACTTAGACGTAGGTTGTCATAGATAGCTTGCATTAGAATTTGGAAGGTTAAAAGACTCATGGTTGTATGTGGCACATTAGTTTATCCTAATCTTCTTATTAAACTTCCATCTTTCTATGCAATTAATATAGTCTCATCCATCATCCATCATCCATCACCACCAGATATGTTTATTACTGTCTAATGATAATACTCCACATTCCCAGCAAAAATGGCAATACTTTTACATCGCAGCTGTTTATTTTCTTATCTGACTTTTCTAGAAGCAACTCCTCCCGACACGGGTTTCCAGGAGTAATCAATTCTACTCACTCGAAGTTTACATACCTAACTTCAATGTTTTGTTGTTGCAGCTCATCAACAATTCCTCCTTCATTTCTATTAATCCGTATCTTAAAAAAATGGTATTTATCATTTCTTATAGGTTCTGAAGTGATAGTTCCCTCTGACGGGAAAAATGTGAAGGAAGAAGTTGTCATTTTAGTGTCTGTCTTTATATTGGCAGTAGTTGTTACTAGATTTAATTAAGATTGCATAATTCATGCAGCAAGCTAAGAAATTAATTACTATCAACCCTAAACATGGGAAGAAAATATATTCTCAAATATTGAAAATCCATGATAATAAATTGTTCCCAAGTCATAATTTTGCCTATTTCAGCATAAGAAAACCTAGCTCAAGCTTTAGAGAGATAACGGAACTTGAACTTCAAAACCAAATGCTAACTTACTATGCTTGAAACCCCTCTTTCTCTCTCTAGACTCTCTCTCTCTCTCTCTCTCTCTCTGCTCTTTCTTGTACCAGAGAGCAAAGTTTTTTCTTTGGCCCCATTTTCCTCTCCCTCCCTCTCTGTCTTGACTGCCATGTGGACTCCCAATAACATATGGTGGCATACTACAGCTGTTGTTCTGGAGAACATTGTAGCTCTTTGCATTTTCTAATGTGTTGGTATGCTGGATGTAGTACTCCATAATTTATTTGATTTAATTTATATCAAGCATATCTTAATTCTTGATTACTATGTCTAGAAGATTGAAATTTTGTCTGTTGATTATGGATTCTGAATCGGTTAACTTTTTGTTGATAGAGTTTTAGGTGAAAATTAATCACTTCCTTGCACATTGGGTGCTATCAAAATGTTCCCTATTAGCCAACCGAAGAGCATCCTTATAAATGAATGGAAAGCAGGCCCTTTGGAATCCATTTAGTCTGGCTGATCAATTTTACTTTTTTTTCGTCCCCCCAGTCTAGGACAGATTTCTGAATGAGGCATTGGGTGTACAGCTATACTGGATTTGAACACTGCCAGTCTGCCATACTCTTCTTGTTACAATTTCTTATTATTCTATTGTTGCTCCTGCTCCTGTTTGACAGTTTTGCTGATATGATATTATATTATGTAATTTGGTGCATCTCTTCAACTCATTGCAATTTATTTTTCTCAACTAGGAGGTGTAAATTTCATCGGAATGCAAAACGTGTCAATGTGGTAAGGTTGCGATCTAAGCTTATATGTTGTTTCTCTCGTAAGTCTGTGAGGTTGTGTATTAGTTGGCTCATTTGGAGTTCCCATCCCTTTTTTGACATGCAATTTCTATCCTCCTGGAGAATGAGTAGTTGGGTACTACTTGGTGGTTTGTTTGTGGATCTCTGTGTGGGAATAAGCTGCATACTATTTTCTTTCTTTGTAATTTATGTATTCAACAATAAATTGTAGTTTCAAATAGCTAGGCTGCAAGATGCTCATACAGGTTTATGGATGTGCAAAATAACTGAAATTATTTAAGTGAGTACTGTTTTGTTGACACGTGGGCAACCTGATGTACTTAATAAGTTTCCTAGTTCTTTGGAGAGTGGAGACTACAAAGAAGGATTGAAGTCTTTGGAAGCTTAACTAGTTGACCCTTTATAGCAGTTACTGCAACTCACATTTTCCTGCAATTTTGTGACCTCTCATTACAACCTGGCATTCTGGATCCTTTGCTCCGTTATTAGTAATCATTGCTTTCCATGTACAAATCTCAACTTGTTTGTGTTTTTTATGGATTCAGGGTTTGAGATGGTATGCAAAGCGTCTGAGGATAGATGAAGATGGAGATGTTGCGGATGAGTTCCTTGATGAGGTCTTTCTCGATACACCATTGAATATGGAAGAGCATCATAGACCATTGCCAAGGTTTGAAGTGAAGTACAGCACTAGGCCGGCCAAAGTGATGAACCAGGCATTATCTGTTGATGGTAAAATCCAACTGTGTGTCGAATACCAAGACAGATTGCAGTGGGTGTGAATGATCTTTTCCTGAGAGGCCGATTAGTTTTCTGGGAATGTATTTCTTTGGTTGTTCACAGATTGCTCAGTTCTCCAGAATTAGGTGTGTGCATTGGGCCATTACTAAGTTGGGGAACCCTCTGAGGTCGTTGCTTTGATCCTATGCTACGAGGTTGTCTTAAATAGAGGATTTTGGCCTTGCTTTGTATGTTAAAACGATAATACGAGGGTTGGTGATGTTAATATAAGTTTTGTACGTATAGACAATTTAGCCGTATCCATTTCTTCTGAAACAATCCATGTACACATGACATCAAATTCTCCAGAAAACAGTTTTCATGCGGTTTAATGTAGTCTAAACTTTGTTTAGGACATGGTTTTTATATGTTGTGTTTTTCATTTTCTTGCCTTCTGCTTGTAAGGTGTTATTATGCTGTTCCATGTATTTTTAAAAAATTAACTATCAAATACTCTTACGAACTAGAAAAAAGTAAACTTATCAAACACTTTAAAGAGTACTGATTTGAATTGTTCAAGCATTAATTTCTCAAATCACTCAAACATGGTGTGTATCATCATAAACATGGATAATATCTCCCTATTTATTTATACCTCTTTTTAGCCAACACGAACAATATAAAAAATTAAAGAATAATTCTATTTTAATTTAAAAATTTGACATAATTTGTTGATATAAAGATGTCAGCTGTAAATTAAGTCTCAATAATATTGCTTAAAATTAAATTATTCTTTTTAGTTCCACAAATTTAAAATTTGATGAAACGAACAATTTTTATCTCTATTCTTTTGTCAAGCTTTGAATTAACTTTGGAGATTGCCCATCCTTTATTTTTTATTTGTACAAAGCAAAGACTTTTGTCTCGGTTAATAAAAGAATCACATTGTAATACTTTTATTATATCGATGGTGCAATATAAAAAAATTAATATTTAAGAGTGTAAAGTAAAAAAATTTCAATCTTTTAGGGTATAAGGTGTAATTTCCCCAAATATAATTACCAATTCCACCCCTTGACTAATTGGCAATAACGATCCTTTCCGTTATCCGGTACAGGCACCGAAACTGAACTGGCACATCATCAGCTTTCAGCTAGTCCCACTGAGTAGGAACCAGAGCAAATGGATCTTCAAGCTCCCTGTAACATCTGCATTTCAATTTACCGGAGCAAACCGGCGCTTCACCGGCGATTATCTTCTCCGAATACCGTCAGTTACCCGATGAATTTACTGAAACAACGCCGTAAAACGACTTCGGAGCTTCAAACGCCGGTAGCAGTCTTCCCCGGTGAAAGTAGTGGCAGCTATTCACAGTCGGTTCAAACCCATAAAGTCACGGTTCACGACAGACAGCGAGGACTCACTCACGAGTTCTTCGTTCCTGAGGTACTTACTGAAAATAAATGTGATTTTCCCCAAATTTTGCCATAGAGACACAAACATTCACATTGTTCAAGGAGTCATTTATCTTAGGTTTATTTTCAGTCTCAGCAATTTTTTGTTGATTAAATAAAATGCAGGACCAATATATTTTACATACTGCTGAATCTCAGAATATATCGCTCCCATTCGCTTGCAGGCATGGTATTGTTCTATATCTCGCCAAATTCGCAATATCCCTTCCTATAGTGTGTGTGTGTGTGTGTGTGTGTGCGCGCTCATATCTTTGATATCCATATTCGTTGTTGCTTGTTCAAGTAGTCGTTTATTCCCAATTCTCTGGGAAAAATCTTGCAATTATATCTATTTAGTTTGCTTTGGCAATGCCAATGCATGCTATTTCATTATTTCTATGATTCATTTTATGTCCTTACTTTGTTTTGGCAATACCAATGCGTGCTAGACGATTAAGTTATGTGATGCTGGATAGTTGTATGCTAAGGAAGAAAACCCAGAAAGCTTGAAAAGCTCAATTTAGAAATTGATTTTGTGGATGAAAGAGGCCGCGTTAGTTGAAATTCTGAGTTATAATTGGGGAAAGAAAACAATCGGTATTGCATTAGGTTAATGTGGGTTAATTTTGGTGTATTTAACAACTTTTTTCCTAGAACAAGTGAACATGGAGGGTTGTCATGAAGAGTGAAATCGTTTTTGGAGGAATAAGACTAGAAATTGGCAACTGGTGATGGTTAACTCTTGGGCAGACGATTGTATTCCTAACTCTGAAACACTAATAGTTGCACGAATGAAGTTCAAAATTTCTCATTCACATCAGTGGCTACTTCAAAAAAGAACAGGGTCTGGCATGGTCGATGCTGAACCAGAGTCTCAAATATTTCAAAAATAGGTGGACCCGGATCATCATAGGAGATACAAGGTTGCAGGTTCATAGAATAATACATCTACAATGGACTTTGGCTCAATTAAGTGGTTGACAGTCTATACGTGCTTGATCTTTTGCGCTGAGTTCAGTAAGCTATTTTTAAGGAGTAAGGACAGTAGTTTTCTAGAATTGTGTTCAAGATTCTAGTTGGATTATGAAAATCTTTTAAACAGGCCACTCATATTCCATCCAGGATTCGAATTTGGGTTCTCTACGTGCTGAATTGTGTTTGCTCTGATTGTATTTGTACACTGTGTAGAATATTTAAATGTGTAATATAATGCTTTATTTCTAGAGGCTTTGATAAGTGGAAAAAGAAAAACAAAAACAAAAACAAAAACTATCAAAGGAGTTTAGAGGGATTCCACTTTTTGCTAGTCTATCAGGATGGATAGCTTCATGTGACTTATAGGCTTTTTATATATTTCCTTTGTTTGTAATTTTTCTTTTTACTGTTTTGTAGTTGGATTCTTTATCCAACATTCTTGATATTTTTCTTATTTTTAATCCAAGGAGTTCTGTTTCCTATAAAAAAAAAAAAATTCTATCAAAACTGCAATAAATTGTATATAATATAGAAGACATGGGCTGAAGAATCTTTAAGGAGGCTTCCATTCAGACTCTTTGTGTGTTGACTTTGTGATATTATCAGTTACAAATAGATTGCTTCAATGGCCTGTTTAAGAATTTTAACTTTTAATTCTTTCCTCTTTACTTCTCCTTGATACGAATGCCGTCTTCTACCATTTAGTCTAACTGAAGAACTTCATAAAATTGCAGGTTGTTGTACTAGCTGTGCCGTTCGAGTAAGATCTGGACAAATTAGACAGCCTGAGGCATTAGGGATATCTGCTGAATTGAAATCTAAGGCATGTGGTATTTACCTTTTTGTTCATGGCATACAAAAATTTTACAAACATGTATGTTCACTTTGTTCCTAATTATTCGATGTGGGATAGAAGCTCCCTTACGCCCTCCTTCACGCGGGTTGCTCGTGATGGGACTAACAAACAAACAACCCTACATACCAAAAAATTCAAATATGTAAGAGACTTGGCCCACTAACCCCTAAGGCCCAGCTCTGACACCATGTTAAAGTATCCAACCGAAAATCAATTGGCAATGGATGGAGTGACCCATCAAGTCTATAAACCAACCTTATGTGATTCTAATTATTCAATATGGGATACAAGCTCTCTTTACACATTACAACTTGGATTAGAGGCTAAGCCTTTTTTTTTTTTTTTTTTGATGTTGAATTCTTATTGTTTGCTATTAGTTTTATTTAGTCGTGTGATTGGAAGAGGTTGAAGCTTGATTTGTTTGGGGAAACACCAAACTTATGGGTATCATGTTATATTTCAATATTTACTTATACAAGGGTAAGTCTAACAACATATGAAATTGCTGACTTATGTAATAGTTGTCTGAAAGGTGTAGGTCACTAACTGTTAGACATGTGGCTTCTTTTGGTTTTATTTTGGATTCAGTAAAAACAATGAACATAGCATTTTGATGGACTGGAACATGGTTCAGTTTTTCAGTCAGATATATACATTGCACAAAATTTATTGGCTTGACTTTTAGGCGGTGATCACAAAATTGTGTTTATTTGCCTGAATGTAGGGATATGCTCTTCTTTGTGTGGGCTTCCCATCCTCTGACATTGAAGTTGAAACACAAGACGAGGATGAGGTAATTTACATAACTACAGCATTTTCTTTGAGGAAATCTGATAGCATTGCATGGGATACCATATGATATTGTACCATTCTGTTTCTAAAGGAAATAGATATTAGTTGAATTTAACTCATGTGAGTCAACATCTTCTTTTAGTTCTTTGCATCATTTGCAGCCCAGCAGAAATTGAATTTTTTGGCTGCCTGTTTAGCCTGGAGTCATTGTGGCCCATGAGATATTGTGAGATCCTGTTGAGGCTATTATATGCTAATGCAGAGATTTGAATCCTCTCTTTGTATCTATCTGTGTGTGTATGTTGTTGAGTAGTTATATACAAAAAAGTATTATATTCAAATAATGTCAATAAAAGTTCTCGCTCAAGATTCTACCAATACTTCCATGTATTTTTTCCTATCTTGCTTATCGGATCATGTAGAAATGAACTTCATCCTTTGTGCAGGTATATTGGCTTCAATTTGGAAGATATTTTGCTCGTGGACCTATAGTATGTCCTCTATTCCTCAAAAATCTTCAACACAAAAATTTCTTATGCTATAAATTGTTTTAGCAAGGAAGGGTGAAATGAGAATGAGAGTGGTCTGATACCAGCTTCTCTTAGTTTCTATAGGGTTTATCTTATTTTGGTAATCTTCTTTTTCTTGTAGGAAAGGGATGACTATGCGCTGGAGTTAGCTATGGGTGACGAGTAAGCCGTGCTAAATGGTTATTTAGAAAGGAGGATCGATGGAGTGAAGCATGTAGACGTATAAGTTCCACACTTCAATTTTTGCTCGTTTGTAATATGTAATGAACCCTGTCTTTGTCTATTTTAGTGCGTTTATGCTGTTAATCTGAGTAGACATTCCTCACTTTGCTTGGCCTGCGAGACTGGAATTTTTTTTCTGGAGATTTATAGAAATTGGTGATCCATGTTGTTGCTCTTGAGTATTGAAACCCGTCTACGCACATTTCCTTTTCTAGGGACCTATTATCAAGAAAGCTTAGATAGTCTTTTGGTGGTGAATCTTTCTTAAAGCCATGTGCTTGGTTTGGTTGTTGAGCTATTGGAGGAAGAGCATAAAACTTACGGGATTGGTTTTGTAAGTGTCCAAGTTTCTATTCTCATGTTCTCTTGGCTCCTAAAAAGGAGCCCCATGCTCTCAATAACATCAATTTAACGGAGCTTTGCCCAAGTATTTGAGGTATGTGACATGAACCTTGTTTTGCCATTCAACCCATTCAAATTGTGTTTCTGATGCAGAAAAGGAAGAACATTAATCATGAGTGAACTGTTGTTATTAGAGGTACTCATGCATCCTAATTATTTTGTGACACTAAAGAATACTTCAAAGTTCTCTTCAATAATGACCTATTATATCTAACTACAGAGAATGTTTACTGGCCCACTATGTTACTAGAAAATGACTAGTTTGAATAGAAGGATATTGGAGAGGTGAGATATGACATGTTCAAAATCGAGTATTATGTCTGTAGGCTATGATATTGGACTAATTTTTTACATTGGAATTGCATTAATTGAAATTATTTTTGTTAAAAACCAATTCTTGGGAAACATGGACACATTGGGCTGCCTGTATTAAACCGGAATCTGGCCTTACAAAAGGACAGTCCCATCCAGAACTCATGGGAAGATATAAAATTCTCAGAGCAAAGGTACTCCAACCTGTTTTTGGATAAAAATGTAACTGCAAAGCAAAAGCTCTTATTATAAATTAAACTCACAGTGCTAGATATAGAGCTCAGTGGTAGAGAAATGTCTTTCTAACTTTACTGCTAGTGCTTAGGATAAATATTAAAAACCAGGTACAATTGATAGATTTTTGAGTTTACATCCTACATGTTGCTTGCATTGTGAGTACGGACCCCAGACAATAAGCCTTGTTTCCTGTGAGGATAATACAGAATTGCCCTTCAAAGTTTTACATCTAAATCTATGCTGATTTTTTAATCCTTTTGATCTCTATGAATTGTCATTCCACTTTTGGAGTAAATGTTAATTTCATGTGAATTCTTGAATGATATATATTTTCTCTTGTCAGGTCATTATTACCAGATCCAGATGCCTTTTAGTATACCTTTTTTTTCAATTTTCTTTAGTATTGGATCACCCTCCATGTATTGGTAAGAGACACTTATATATAGCGAGTTCCCCTTGATTCCATGGTAGGTTATCAACTATTTGAGAGAAGTAGTGAGAAAGTGTATGATGCATCGGAGGGGATCCAAATCCATTATGACTGAACCCAAAATATCTGCTTCACCCAAGAGGAAGGGCTATACTGCAGACAAAATGAATTTAGCTTGCTATCCCTTTCATGTGTTGGAAAATCTAGCATTATTAAGCATCTAGATGGGCCTGCACTGTAATGAAAGTCCCCTTCGATATCAAAATAGCATCTTTGGTGGACTCTGTTTATCTTGTACTTCTCTCTGGAAGGCAACTTGGGTGTTGTAGCATATGGATAGGCCACAAACTTGTTTAACATACTGACGACATTTAGAAGTAGACTGGTTGAAGTTCTGGATTCATTGTTGTAAACTTCTAATGTCTTCTTGTTAGTAAACTCTAAAAAGCACATCTTGATGGAAATCTGTTTATAACTATGTTTTATTAAAATTTACTTATCTCCAAGAACTGCCCTGCTGAGGTACCTAAATAATTATCAAAAATTGATAAAAGGAAAGAAAGAAAATAATTGCCTTGTCCACTGTGTCGTTCGTGTATGATAAGCCAGGAACAGTTTTAATTGCTATGAGCCAGTGATGGTCGTAATGTAAAAGAGTTGAGAGAAAACATCATCATTTTAAACGGATTCGCACTGGGCAACAGCCCCAAGTTCAAGTTTCATTGTAGGAATCTTTAGTTTGTATCACGCTGGATGGGTCTAAACGAAGAAAAGTATGCGGACTAACTGCACAATTTCATGATCTTGGTTCATCATTAAATTAGTGGGTCTGCCAATTTATTAATCTTTGATTCAACAGCAAGGCAAATTCTCAGAGGCTTTCCTCACATAGAGCTGGACCGACACTAATATGATGGCGATTCGGATTACAATTATAAGGTTTTTGTGATTTTGATGCATCTGAGGGGGAAAAAAGAAGGGTTTATATGCAGTTCAAAAAACAGAGGTTTTCAGTTTAAAGGTTAAGAGAGCTTTCTTTATGCAATCCAAATTATGTCGTTGTGGATGGGTATACAAACACCAGCTGCAATTCTAGGTATTTTCCCTATCTTTTTTGCCCTTCCCTAAGTTTTTACCCTTCCTTCAGTTTTTGCGGTAAGAATTTCCTCTTGCATTTTGTAATTGCATTTCTTAATGCTCTGTTACAGGCCTCACTTTATGGAAAGCAAAGTCAGACAGGCTATTCCTTTCTTACCCAAAAAAGGTGCAGTAATTCTACACTTAGTTATTGCTTGGTTCTGATTAACCACTTCTGTTGTTGTTATTGGAGATTCTTTATGTGACATTTCATGTGGTGCAACTTCAAGTCAATTCTATACGTTTATTATTAGTGTCACAGGATTCTTTCACAGTACTTTTCCTCAAATGCCTTTCATGTTCTTATCTCTTTAGTCCCAAAAATCATTTTCCCAGATTGGTCATTTCATTGTACTGGTCTTCTCATATTGGTGTAAACACTTTGTATGGCTATTGTGTGACAATTATAAGGACAAAGGATTGAACTAAGTACATGCCATGAGCTTAATGCCACACAATAGTGAATGAAATTGAAGTTTTTCTTATCCAGCCCCACAGTTTGAAAAGTCTTTGCTTAGAATACATATAATACATTCAAACTCACAAAACTGCTTATTCTTAATAAACTCACGCAAGGAAAAAAAAAATAACTCTATACATGCCAGTAGCCGGAACACTGCAAGATGAAAAACTGAAATTGACAAATTTTGTCATGGGGACCTCAATTGTTTCAAAGTTTAGCTGCTGAATTTCTGTTCAGTAGTGCTAGTTGATGCCTGTGTCATCCAATAAAACACAAATGTGAACAAGCATAAACACCGACAAAGAAGGTTTTAATCTCTAAAAAAATTCAGTTCTTTTTCTTTCTCTTTTTGTATTTTTACTCCTAATGATACTGGAAGTCCCCAACTACTAGAACTGTAGGAGAATAAGTGCAAAGTTTGGGAGGGGATAAACGTATCAAAGTTTATGAGCTTTAGTACCAGCATATCAAACAATAAAAACTGGAAGAAAAATCTGAAGAAAAAGGGTCCGTGGACTATGCTTCAAATGTTTAAGTTTTGGGGGTTGGAATTGTTGTGGGCACTGCCTTGCGTACCAGTCCCAACTCCCCAGAAGACCTCTAAAAACGTGCCTAGATGGTGCCTATTAATCTTGGTATCATTGAGTGCTATGCATTGCCACTTGAAGTAAGAACAAACTAGAACCCCAAACTGGTTCAACATTTCATGATTCTAATTTCAAACTCCTATATATTTGTAGGGTTGTTTGCATGGAGGAACTAATTCATCATCTATCTAGATAAACTTGTTATAAACGTTTAAGTGAAAAAATTTCCTATACTGACCCCAACTGATGTCACAAAATTGCAGACTGCACATTTTACCGATCGTGCTTCATACTGGTACATCAACAGCATCCGACAGTTCCCACAATTAACATGTGCTACCTGATTTGCTGTTGTAATATACATGTGCTTAGTAATAAGAATAGAATTTGGAATAGATGCAGTGATAAAATGCTATATATTTTAGAAAGCTATTGTTACCTTCCAAGGCTAAATTGATGGTATGACAACAAGAACATTGTACACTTGTTGCCCCACGTATGTACATGAGTAATGTGTGGCAGCCTCCACAAACCAACTGTGCCATTTCGGTGCCTGTTACTTTCTCGATTAGTAACAGATAATATTGACATGTTCTGAACAATACTAATAACTCAGTCGATGCCAAGCTTAGTTTATAGAATTAGACATACCAGGAGGTGGCACAGCTGTGACTGCATTGCAAACAGCACAGCATACAGAGGTTGCTCCGACAGGGTAGAGTAAGAGGTTTCGACATCCAGAGCAAACAAGCTGGCTCTGAGCACCTGATCACCAACATAGCATTTCTATGAGTACATCCACAATATCGACTGTTCACTAAAACAGAGGAAATCTGAATTGATACAATCACAAAGAGTGTGACACAACTACATAGTTTATAAGCTAAAAGAGTAGATGTTGCAGCTTAATCTGTTCTTGTTTTGCCAGATATCTACTAAGAATCTATATCACAGGCTATTTAGAAACTGTACCCTGGTATGTTTATTACAAAATTTTCCATTCGATCTTTTATGTACTGATTCATATCGATTTTTCTTTTGCAGAGAAATTGCTTGTTGTATTAGTTAATTTTGTCTCATAATTTCTTAAATTGAGGAACTTTGGACTTTAATCTTCTGATTTTCTTTCTTGACCACAATTTCCTGCTTACCCTTTCTTTGGCTGCCAACAGAGAAAAAAAAAAAAAAAAAAAAAAAAAAGGTATCTAATCTTATGGCTGTGTCATTTCCAAGTAGAGGCAATTTACCAGAACTTTTGAGTTGGTCCATTTCTCAGCAGCACTAAATTGCAGAATTCTCAATTGTTTGTAAGCCAGAACTAGTGGTTCTTTGTTTTTTAAACTGAAAAGTGCTAAACTGTTTTCGGGCTAAGACCAGTGCCAAGGATCAAAATTTCATTTCGGTACATTGTTTCGGTCACGGTCACCAAGGAAACAAAAATGTTTTGGCCGTTTTGAATCGAATTTTGACCCTTGACTAGTGCAGAATTCAGTAGTATACCATTTGCAGGTGGTGTAAAAGGTACTGGAGGTGTCGGATAAGGAGCAAGAGGAACTGGCATTGTGAATCTGATGGAGGTAACCCTTCTTTCTTCAGATCTCAAAAGCTTACTGATTCAGTCACATGAAATAGAACTGCTGCTCCCATTCTTACCACTTCCTGGGGAAAAAAAAGGTAGAAATTACAAATGTATGAGCTGGGACAGTTTAAAAAGCTGAGAAAAAACACCAATACTAGTGAAGAAGTTGCAAGTATTCTGACTAGTATTCATCTAAAGGAATAGAAAGGAGAAAAGAGTGTCTGTAGACATAGGCAACCAATCATTTAGAAGTTTGCCATTAAAAAGCCATACATAAAGTATTTTTGATGAACCCCCAGAAATATTTGAGCTTTTAGACACTTTGCAAGCTATGAATTCAGTTGAGCATTATGAAGTGGGGCAAGCACATAGCTTTTGCTGTTACAGATGAAGGAGAGAGAGAGAGTTGTAACTGGATTGAAAGAGTGAGAAAAAGGTACTTTTAAAGAGAGATAAGGCAATAGTACCGCGTACCCGAGTTATGTTTCTTAAAAGTATTTTATGGAATTAAGTTATGACTCCAATAAATCGAGATTAATTCATCTCAAACAACCTTATTTTGTCGCAGTTTCATAAAATTGTAATCCACTTGTTTTGTATTTTTATCTAAGTTTTTAAGGAGAGAGAAGGAGACGAGGTTATAACCTGCAATCACCACCGTCCGTCACCTCTCTCTTTCTCATGGTTTGTGTTAAACTTTCAGATATAACACCAGAAAGTAACTTTTTCATACCTTTTGAATCGATTGTTTACTGCCATTTATTTGCGCCGGTTCTTTCAATGCAAGGTAGAGTGAAGCTTTCATTTTCTTCTTTTGCAACAGATAGATGTGCTGATTTCCATTTCTGTTGGTGGGATATCAAGATCAGCTTTGTCAGACACTGTGGGCCCCACCCCACCACCCTCTCTCTCTCTCTCTCTCTCTCTCTCTCAAACTCAAATTCATTTAGTGTAACTCATTGCATGCACGTGAGTGGTTGGCTAACTTGGCTTAGCCACACGCTCCTCTCTGACGGGGCTTTGTACAACTCAGATTGGGCCACGTCACCCAACTGAAAACACAAGGCCTAGCCGAAGGGTGTTCAGAAGTTAGGACTAGATCCTGGTGGTCCATTGGTTCTGCATTCTAGTGTGTCAATGTCCTTCAATATTATCCTGCTTGGGACTACAGTTAAGGGTTAATTAAACTTTATTCCCTCAGTGTTTTCTTCGAAATTCTCTCAAATGTCTTTTTTAACAATCAAATCTTTAATGTTTTATCCGTGTTTTAATGTAGAATCTCTGCCCAATTCCATGTGCAATGTGGTCGTTAAGCGGATATGTGCCGCCCATGGCATCTTTGTACAGGTACGTGTCCACAAAAAACACTCCTCTCTCTCACTTATTATTTTTACTACGCATCAAATTTGGTTGAAACACGCCCAACTCGGAAAAAAAAAGAAAAAGTAACATCTAATGGTCATTAACATCTCTATTACAATCATTCACATTGCACTGTACCTTCATACTCAATTATTTTTAATTGTGGACAAAACTGGTGAAAAGTGTGTTTAAATAAAAACGTTTTTCACGATACCCATATATAATCACCGTAACTATTTATCATATTTTTTTATTTAGAAGTAGGTTTATTGGTCTTGTTTTTTTAACAAAAGTGGGCTTGTTGACTCTGTTTTTGAAAAGTGTCGCAGTTTGACAAATAAATAAATTTAAAAGTGCCATATTTTAGTATATTTGATTTTAAATAGACAGTAGAATGACTCTTCAAATTGAGAGGTGGATGGAGTCAATTTTAAAATAAAATTACTAAAATACAACATTTTTGAACTTTTTTTATTAAATTACAATATTTTTTAAAAAGAAGTGGTTGTTGACTATGCTTTTATTTTTATTTTTTTTGAACTTATTTACCAAATTATTGAAACTTTTTAAAAAAATAGAGTTGTTGATTTCACTTTTGTTAAAAAAATAAAGTCAACAACTCCGTTTTTTTAAAAAGTGCTGTAATTTGATAAATAAGTTTAAAAATACATATTTTAATAATTTTATTTTAAAATTATAGTAAACTAATAAATAACTCGAAGTAGGTGGGAGAGAGAAAAGGGAAAGACAATGGGGAATGAGAAGTCCATGATGAAGAACAAAGTATGGGCAGTGATACTTCAAACACACCGACTGGTAAACTACAAAAGAAGCCATTAAAGACTTTATGGATAAGCATGCATGCATGCCTATGGGTATGGGAATGGGACCACCTCTACCTCTTTGTACTTTGTATGGCTTTTCTCCGCGTTCTAAGGTTGGTCCTTGGCGGATATTCCCACCCCAATTCTATATAAAAAAGAGAGAGAAATCCATCAATAATTTAAGCTTGATGTTGACCAAACATGGATTTTAACCACGTCCAAACAGGCCTTTATGTTTCTTCTATAGTATATACCTAGTTTGTGGTTGCCAATTTTTCTGAAGCAACCACACGCATAAAGTGAAAATAACAACTCAAAATTTCTTTCATAAATTCGTACCACCTACTAGTTTTCAAATAATATTCGAGTAGATTGAAAAGAATAGAATAGAATAGAATCGAGGTTTTAAGCCGCCTAAAAATTTAGGGCTAGTAATTAAGTTAAGTTTTGCAAAAATTGTGTAAAATCTCTCTCGAATTTATTTTTTTAAATGAGTCTAAAAAATTGTTTAAATTTTACTCGTTTAAAAAACGAATTGAACTTGAATCGAACCCGAAATAAGTTGGACCCTTACCGAGCCCAAGTAACTCTACTATTATGCATATAAACGAGTCAAGTTTTGTGAGTAAGAACAGAATTTTTTAAACTCGTTAAATTATTCAAATTCGAATTATTTATAAAATAAACCGAGTCCGAACATAGTCCAAAATGAATCAAGCTCGAGTAATTTGACTCGCTTATCAACTTTACGTAAAATTATTTTTTGATTCCGACAATTCTGGTGGTTAAACCAAAATAAACAAATTAATGAATCCACTTGTGGATTAAAACATGTAGAGGATAAATTAGGGTTATGGCCCTACCTCAAACATGATTTGATGAAAATTTAATGATGCCCTATCGTACAACTTAAGCAAATCACTTCGAAAAGCATCCTGATCATTATGGTGAGGTCCTCATCTGTTGGCTGAAAAAGTGGGACTATTTGTCTAAGATAATGATTTAATCATGTGAATCTTGTTATAGATTGGCTAACTTAGGATAATACGTGGGTCAGCATCCCTATACTGTATGAAAATATCCTCCAAGATCATGACAAATTTTTGTTATTTTTTTAATCAGAAGATCATGACAATTGAATGATTGCATTATGACAACATAACTACATCAGCATAGGCATCACCCTTTTGTCCTTTTTTTTTTTTTGCAGCAATAAATCTAATCTATTCATGAGAACTTAAGAAGAAAGGACAGGGGGGATCGTTGTGTGATCGTTTCGCGTCTGTGTCGTCTGTGTCGTATCACTTTCAATTATGTTATTTTTATATCAAGTCATTTTCGATATGTGTTGAATTCGTGTCAATAAAAAAATATTTAATTTTACAACAATTCATATAATATTATTTAAAAAAATTTAAAAAAATTATTTTTTGTCTACAATACTCGTTAAATACTTATCTTTTTATCTACAGTATCCGTTAATCGTATTATTTTTAAATTTTGTGTCAAATCAACTTCGTATTAATGAATAAAATTGACAATAGGTCTGTGATTGTGAGGGGACAACTCTTAACAACTTGGACAAACCCACTTTGCTCTCCATTCGTATGACTTTCGAGACCTTATAATGTAGATAAATGTATGCATTATTATCGAGAATTTGTTTAAATATTTCAAAATAAAAATAATTTTGGGTGAATTTATTTTAAAAAAAAATGCTTCTCTGACTTTTAACAAAAATTAAAAAAAGTGTGAAATAAAAATGACATAAAAGACTATTAATTCAAAAGTTAGTGATTGTTAGCTAAAATACATCGATCTAAATGGATGCTTCTTTTCATAAAGTTACCATTAATATCTTTTGATTAAAAAATACAATTACAAATGGTTTCAACTTTTTATAAAATCACATTTGATATCTCTTAAACTAAAAAATACCTTTTCAGATGAATGTATTACCAGAATAGTTATCTCATTCTTCTTTCTCTTCATTCTCCCAAATTCACACACACACATATTCTTTTCTATTCAATCTAATATTCCATTTTCTATAGAGTTAGAATACTAGAAGTTGACTATTTAATTTCCTTAAGGTGTTTGAGCATTATCTTCATAAGTGCAACACACCGGCAAGTTTGAATAGTTTCATCGTATCTTGAAAATAAATTTACAAAATTTTCAATGCACACATTTCTAAACTACTTGTGGGGGACAAATATTGTTTTTAAGAAAGTGTTGTTCCTTTCTACTGCCTCCCACTGCTAATTTTGAAGGTCAAGCGATATGGATAGTGCTTGGCATCTACCATTGCTAGATAATGTGTAACAAGTCAATATAAAACTCCTGGGACCATCATTCCTAGTTCAATGTGATCTCAATAAACACAGACATGGTTTAAATGATCTTTAATACGTAACAAAGAAAATCAACTCACCGGATGATTGTGACCATCAGGATTTAAATGATCTTTAATATGTAACAAAGAAAATCAGCTCACCGGATGATTGTGACCTTCAGGAACTTTGGCCTTTTCCACGAAGAATTTCACCCAACTGCATCCAAACAAGGATTTGACCTATTCAAATGTCAATGTGATCTGGTTGGATGAGTTGGCTTAATTCTGCCACGTATAGAGCTTCATATGACCTGAATTCTGATATTCTGCATGTATATAACAGAGTTCAGCAAGCTGCCTCTCACATATTGGAGCTATTGGTCATGACTAGACTAGCTGCTTCATCTTTTTCTTCATCAGCATTCCCATATACAACAGCGAAATAGTGGCCTAATTCTCTCAATGTGAGGCCTGGAAACCTATGATAACTCCCTGGTCGTAGATCAATTTTAACAAATGGCCATCTCATAGTTTCTGCTGCTTCGCATTCTTCCCATCCATCCCCGATTACACAGAACTGGACATTTGTGCCATTAAATCGCTCCTTGATCCACAAAAAACACTGGAGCTTGCCTGCTTCCCATGAGCTGTAAACTGAAATAAAGACAACAGCAACGAAACGAAAACATCAAATTGAGTAACTGTTACTCAATTTTATACAGAGCCTAAAACGAGTGATGCATTATTTGAAACACAAAGAAAACTCTGACAGGCATGACGAGGAGAAAAGTAAATTGAGTAGATTCCAAGAACAAAATTACGAAAATTAAGTGCACTCAAACAAATTTAAGGAAATAAAAAGAGTAACTGACCATTCTCAGGAGTTATCAAATCGTCCAGACGAAAGAGTAAGCATTTGACAAGGCTGGGTATCAATGAACCAGAAGTTACCAAAACATTGACGTCCTGAAACTTTGTGTCACTCGAGTCTCCGATTGCATCAACCACGTCCAAAGAGGGGAGTAATTCATTGTTCCCACTCGAACATTGCTTCAAGCAGGCCCGAGCTGCATTGACGCATATTAATTATATTGCTAAAGCATGGCAAACTAGTGTTTTAAACACAAAAGAATTGAAGGTATGACAATAAACCACCAAATAAGACATACTAATCCGAGAGTCATTGCATTTAACCTACAGCAAGATTGTTCGAGTTGAGGCCATTAAGCCACCTCCTCTATGTTTAACTCAATAGCCTCCAGGATTCACTTGTCAAAATGATTTGAGTAACCATTATTGTATTATAAGTAACAAAAGAGGCTCCATGATTGGCTTAAAACGACTGTAAACAAATGCAAGGGTGCAATTTGATGAGCATGTTAAGCCACCTGTACTCCAAGTTGTTTGAATGGTAGCGCAATCATTTGGTTCTAATTTACCTTGAGATATCAAAAAACTAATCAGTCTTCTGGTTTCCAGGCAATTAATCTATCCAGCAAGTTTTCTAACAAGTGAAGTGTAAAAGGCTAAAGTTTAGTACTGAATAAAGTGGCAGGCATCCCAACACCACATATATATCAAGACAAAGACAATATCTCTGCAAATGCATCACCATGAGACTATTTACCTGAAGAGAGCCATCTCTCTGTATAACTATCAGTCACATCATAGAGATTATCCCAGAATTTTATCATTTCTTGGTCAAAAACACTATGCAACCCCTGCAATAATAGGGGAAGGAAAGCTCTCATGATGGACAGTACAATGCAATGACGTAACACATCGTTAGAAACCAATTCAGATTTCTTATATGAAGAAAAAGGATGATGCAGGTTTTCACTAAGGAATTTGGAAAGAAACTAAGAACTTATGGCAATAAACAAATGACTAATTCATCAGTACCATCTATTTTCAGTATATAGAAAAATCAAACAAACATTATCATGAGTTTCAACTTCAATATTAATGAATAGTTAAACCAAATACAACAGTTAATAATCCTCAAACAAGGTAAATATGTTAACGTTGGTTCCAAAGGTCAATGATGAGACTCCAACTTCAGAGCAATGAAAGATAATTCAGAGAGAGAGAGAGAGATGAAAATGGAGCTCAGCAACAAACTGCATAATCTTTTAAAAACATAACAATAATATCTAGGCATCATTATATTTCATTGCCACATCTCCAATCTATTCCAACTTATACACTAAGAACTATGTTTACATTCCAGAACTAGAAGGCTGCCCAGTGTCCACAATAATGTAAATGAACCTTAAAAGTAATCAAAATTAGAGGATTTTTTTTTTCCTTTGGGGGTAATGGGAGGTGGAGGGGAAGGACAATGTAACTAAGAGACTAACTATGAGGAAAAATTAGTGCTGCCCACCCACTTTGTCATATAACTAATAACTCTGTGTCTGAATACACTCTCTAATATCAATGTTAGTTTCTTATTTTCTCTATTAGACATAAGTTAATTAATATGGGGTAATATTGTAATTACTCTAATATTATTCAGTTATAAATAAGAGAGTGTTGGGCAACCTAACCTACACAACCAGATTATTTGTTGCATTTCAGTGATTAAGTGACAAACATGAGGGGGTCTATGTGTAATTTACCCATTTAATTTTAGACGGCAAACTGACGGCTATTGGCATCAGGTGTATATTCATATAGATTTATACCTTTGAGAGTGTAAATTGAAAATTTTAATCTTTGAGTGGGCAAATTGAGATTCGAGAGATGTTTCGGAATGCAATTTACGATTAACTCAGAGCAAAAAGTATTTCTTGTTGATGATTATTCTCATATGACTTTGTTGTTTTTTATGAATGATCGTTCTGAATTGTCTAAAATTTTTCTTACCTTCTTTAATGAAATCCTTGTACAGTTTGGTAACCAAATTAAGATATTTCGCTTTAATAATGCCCTTGAGTATGTAAAATCTATTATGCATATATTTTATACTGATCATGACATCCATTCATCAGACTCATGTCCACATATATCCCAACAAAATAGTGTTGCAAAATGCAAACATCATCATTTATTGGATGTTGCTCGTACCTTCATATTTAACATGCATATACCCGAGCCTTATTAGAAGGACATTATTTTTACTACAATCTATCTTATTAACCAGATGCCTTCCCCCAACTTAAATAAAAAATCTCTCTTCTCCTTACTTTATCCTGATACATCATGCATTGTCCTTTGGTCTTAACTCCGTATATTTTTGGTTATATTGCATTTGTTCACCTTCCTAGTTCTGGTCCGAATTATGACAATCATCACTATTTTCCCTCGAGGGTATGGTAGGCTTTGTTCTTGGTATTATTTAATAGATGTCGAGTGCCGCTTTTCCCAGTCTGATAAAACTTTCACGCGTTCGGTTAAGTGTGCCTTTCTAGGTCTAAGATACTCTCGTACTCATAAAGGTTATGACTGTTATGATTGTCTCTCGCTGGTATTATGTCAGCGTCGAAGTCACTTTTTGTGTTAATTTTTTTTTTCTAATTTAGAAATTACACTTATCCTATATTTGATCTCTACTAGTTAAGGAGAGCTGATATTACTTCTTCTACTAGATGGTGCATCTTCTCCCCCTCTGACTTTTGACCATCCATTACATTTACCATTGTTCCACGTATAGATTGGTTGTTTTATATGCTCTAGCACCCTAGCCAACGCTTGATTCTATTGAGGTCATTTTCCCTGAGTAATTTGATCTGCCCATTGCATTGTGGGTGGAAAAGAACTTGCACTTGTACCTACCATCCAATTTCTAATTTTCTCTCTTTACATTAGTTTTCCTCTTCATTTTATTGTTTTGCACCGCCTTGTCTTTTGTCTTTGTTCTTAACTTTCTAAAGGAGTCATTAATATCTCTTTGATGGAAACTGGCTATGGATGATAAAATTAAAGCACTTCATGAAAATCATACTTGGGACTTCACTTCTTTCCTTTGATAAGCAGCCTGTTAGTTGTCTCTGGGTGTATACCGTGAAATATCATCCTGATGGTTCTGTTGAACAGTTGAAGGAACGATTGGTTGCTAAGGTTATACCTACACGTATGGTGTGAATTACTGTTATACTTTTTTCTCTGTTGTTCGTCTTAACTTTATTAGAGTTCTTATTTCTGTTGCAGTTGCTCCCTTGTATCAACTGGACATAAAGAATGCATTCTTACTTAGAGATCTACAGGAGGAAATATATATGATTCAACCTCTGCATTACATTGTTTTAGGCCAAAAACAATTACTAGGTTGTCTGAACAAGGCACTTCATAAGCTTGAAACAGTCGCCGCGTGCTTTGTTTGACAAATTCAATACCGTGGTACTTTAGTTTGATTTTTAGCGCTTTACCAAATCATTAAGTTTTCATTCGTCGATCTTCTATAGACATTATTATTGTTATTGTGTATGTTAATAACATTATAGGAATGACTCAGATGGTATTGCTCATTTCAATGCCTATTTGGGGAAGCAGTTTCATATCAAAGACTTTGGTCTTCTTCGGTACTTCCTAGGGATTGAAGTTGTCAAATCAAATAAGGATTTCAGTTTGTGCCAACAGAAGTATGTAGCAAATTTACAATCTAAAACTGGTACTTTTGGTGCGCATCTAATTGATACGCCTATTAACCCTACAGTAAAGCTAAATCTTGAGAGTGGTAAAGTCTTTGATGATATAGAGTGATATTGGTGGTGGATTGGTAAATTGATTTATCCTATAGTTACATGTCCTAATATTACATATGTTATTGGTGTGGTCAATCAATTCATGTATATTTCTCGTAAGCCTTGTTGGCAGATTATTTGTCATATTATTAGGTATTTGAAAGGGCTCTAGGGAAGGGATTATTATATTGTTCATTATTATCCATAACAGTTGTTGGTGTTTCTCACGTTGATTAGTAGGTAGTCATGATGATAGACGATCTACTTTTGACTATTGCACATTTGTTGGTGATAATCTTGTTACGTGGCACTATAAGAAACAGAGTATGGTTACACATTCCAGTGCAGAGGCTCAGTATCGTACTATGACATATACTGCTTATGAAATATTATAGGTTCATTCTTTACTTCATGATTTGAAACTTGATGTGTCTTCCCCTATGAAGATGCACTGTGACAATCAAGCAGCTATTTTCATAACAAGTAATCCGATAGTTTATGAGAGTACGTAGATTGTCATTTCATTTGAGATCTCTTAATGCGAAAAAAAATCATCACCATTTATACCAAGTCTGATGATCAAGTGAGTAACATTCTTATCAAGTCATTGGTTCGGTCTGCTTTCAGTAGTTTATGTTATAAATAGGGCATTTTTATCTTTATACTCCAACTTGAAGGGAGTGTTAGAATTCTTATTTTCTCTATTAGACATAATTTAATTAATATGGGGTAGTATTTTAATTATTCTAAATTTACTCAGTTATAAATAAGAGAATACTGGAAGCTTGAAGTTATAAATAAGAGAATGTACGACAACTTGACCTACAAAACCATATTATTCGTTACATTCCTTGCCTCTTCTCTTTCTCTCTTTCCTCCTCCTATCTAGCCCTAATATTAGTTTTTACTATTTTAATTATCGAAAATCAAGCATTGATCATGTAACATTTATATTTCAAACAACAATTTAGTTTTTCTTTTCTTTTATCTAATAGAAGTAGGTGTGGATTAGTAAGGGTGTTTAACATTAGAGAGTATGTTAGTTGAATTGACTGACATTCGGGGTCATGTAGAGAAAATAAATTTTGTACTGACAGATGAAGTTGGATGAAAATTTGACTAATCTCAACCTTTATTGTGCTTTTATAAATGTGCAACTCAAATTACTAACTATAATATTAGATACACTAGCAATAATCCCGTGTCTGAAGTCATTCTGAAATAACAAAAATCAAGCATTTATCGTATAGCATTTATATTTTAAATAGAAATATATTGTTTTTTTTATTTTCTTTAATTATACAATTTAAAATTAAAGTGAACAAAAAAAATATATAAGAGAGGTAGAAGAGAGAGAAAAGATAGATTGGTATGGATTAATGAGGTTATTTAGCATTGGAGAGTGTGTTAGTTTACTTGTCTGACTTTGGGGGGCATGCACAGAATATAATGTTTTTGAGTGGATAATTTTTTTGGGAAGAATTTGGTACCATTGGATCAAAGTAAATTAAAATTGAATTAATCTTGATTGTTGTTGTCCTTTTATAAGTTGAAAATTCAACTTCTCAACTGTAATATTAGATAGATATCTTCTATGCTTCTAATGTAGCTACCAGAATAATGAAACTTATGTACTAGAGAAAAAAAAGAAAAAAAACTGGGGTGAGCCAAGATTTTTACTATTCTTTCTCCTTTTTTTCCCATTGTGCCTTCAAGTTGAGCACCTATACATAGAAATGTACATTTTCTTGGGATGGCCAGCTTAAGGATTTTTAAAGCATTCTTTAGTTCCAAATGGTTTACACTATATATATCTACATTATTCACTGTTAATCCTAGTTACAATTCATGCCCAATAGATATATTCCTATGGATATAACTGCACACATTTGTGCCATTTTCCAGTTGTTGATAGCTGCTATCACTACTTAAGCCATATACAAAGGATGACTTTGCAGGCCAAAGAATGCTTCCCTTTCCTCTTTGGATTTTAACTTTCACCTTTCCAAGTGTGGAACCATCTGTTTTTTACTGCATTCTGAAAGTCATATATGAAAGGACTGCCACTGGCCCACCACTTTTACATTATCATCAGGTAAAGCTAACCTAATAGTGTCAATGAACTCAAACCAACATTATAATAAAAGAGGATCAATAGCAGAAACTATGCATAGACAGAGCACCTGACCAAATTTTTTAAGAAATAGTTACCCAGTAAATGTAAGAATATCATAAAAGAGCTGACATCGTATGCAATAACAAAATGATCTCATGATTAAAAGGGATGTATTATTGGAACCTTTTTGTACTTTTGAGCTATAACCCGGTGCCTGTATGCTAATTTTCTTTTATTAATATCATCAGATGGGGGACCCAAGCCATCCTGCTTGAAATCATAATCAGTGAGATCTCGCCCATCATCATACTGGCTTAAGGCATCAATAAAAGGCTTATTGCAGTTTTCAATCTGCGTCAGCACATATAAAAAAAGTCAGAACTAATAAATAAAAGGAATTAGAAACTACAAACAAACCATGGTTTTTTGGAATATTATAATAGTGGTTTTTAAAGATTGAGATTGACAATCTCAATCTCTAAATAATGAAAGAAATACGATACAACTGAAGTGGCAAACTTACTTGCTCATAAAAGAAATATTCGTCGCATACTTGAAGAATGTGATTCTCCCACGTTTTCCCGATTTTTATACCCTTTTCTACATCTTTTAAACCATTGAAAGCCTCCGCATATGTCCCATTGATCAAAGACTTCAGTAATATCAGAGTCTCATCCATGTCCCAAATATACACATTCATTTTATGATCCATAATGTTTACTTCGGAACCCTACGACCTTCAATAAATTCTGTTGCATTGCAACCCCTTAATTTAGTCAATAAAATGGATCCAGGAGCCAATAAGCAGCATATTAAACTACATTCATCAAACAATCGCATGACATACGATTTAATTTGTTCAAATGGATAAGAATTCATGGACTATGGAAAGAGTCTGATATAAAGGGTTTACGAAATTCCATGGCATTTCATTTGCAGCAGAATCTGTAAGTCCAAAGTACACTACTGGCACAACACTATGCATCCTGGCTTGTCTATATATTCTTTCAAGGACACAACAATTTCTAAATTTTCATGATAGAAGTTACTTACTTGCTTATATATACCATTCTGCGTTCTGGATCAAGCCACTTGGTTTTTTAAAAAGTTATCTGCTCAGAACTAAAACTAAAGGGTTAAGGGAATAAATAAGGGCTTCACTTTAAAAATAAAAAATAAAAAATCCACTCTTCTATGCATCATTTAGGGAAGATAGTAAACATTTCCAAGAAGAATCGTCTTTCCATTTTCCCCCCAATTCAAAAAATATGGGAACATTGCCTACCCCAGCCTAAGCTAAACCTAATATGAGATAAATTAGGCTAAACCCTAAACCTCAATCTAATTCTTTAAAATTGAGACCGAAGTATTTGTACCAAGCTTCAACTTCGTCTTACTCGTCTCCAACTTTTAACTCCAAGGTCCCAATTCCATGCTGCCCAGCGCAACCATTTGAGATCGCCGACAGATTAATCATCGCAAAAAAGTCCACACTACCCAATTAATTATATTATTCCCAGTAAATAATAGACGTAAAAGAACACAAAAACCCATTCCCAAACAACTTCAAACACAGGGGAACTTTCGAAAGAATTTAGGGACTTGATGAGGACACCACACACACACACATGTATATATATATGAATCCGATGTAATTTTCAATCTAAAGAAGGATTGTAGCGATAAAAACGAAGAGAGAAGTGTGAGCAAGAGGATTACCGTTTACAGATTCTTGAACCCTTTCGATTTCAGTTGATTTGGAGCAGTACCTCTCAGATGAAGTGAGAGAAGATGTTAAAGCTACCTTCTAAATCAGTCCTTGTGAACGAATTAAATAAGACGGAGTAGGATTCTTCGGATAACTGCTTTTTGAAATTTACTTTTTTTTTTTTAACTACTTTTGAAAATTACTTGAATTGCCAATTTTGGGGTGGTAATTTAGTTAAATTTAGATTATAATTTTTAATACTGTGCCAAAAAAAAATTTTGTTATCATAATTTTTTGGGTTAACCTCATTTTACACTCCAAAAAATACTTTGATTTTTAATTTATACCTTCAATGTTATGAATTTATAGTAACGTAAACCTTTCCCAAATTTAGTTATTTGTCATAAATTGAAGCACATGAGTGATAAGTACTTCGGGCATGAGAATAAGGTGTGTTCATCACTGTAGATTTTCGTCTGCGATCAATTTAACATCATTTTATGCATCGAAAATAACGTTTCTTCAATCAAATAGAGACTAACTCTACCATGTGCAACTCACATGAGATGCCAATGGTCTGTAAAATTATATATAAGTTCATGATCAAAACATTTGCAATTTACGTGTTTCAATTTATAACAAAAAAATAAATCGTAATCTAAACAACGTCCAAATTACTACCAATTTATAGCAATTCTCCAAAATATACCCCTAAGTTGAGTTGTCTATGCTTATGAGAGATTTCTACTGTTTTACCTAAGGTCTGTTTTATCATGTGTGATTATTCTTTGTAGTCTTCAAAAAAACCCCTTTTGGACCCCATGAAAATAAAATTTGTGAAGGTTTCCACACAGGTGTGATGAAGATTATTTTCACTCCTTTCAAAGTATTTTCTTCTTTAATTACTATTTTTCATTCTTAACTATCAATGTACTATAGTTTTTAATTTGTTTATCGAATTACTAATGCCCCCATTTTAAGTATAATTTAAGCCCATGCTTACAAAAGTAAAAGTATATATTTCGATATTTAGTTTTTACTTAACTCGATTCAAATTTGACTTAACACGACTCAAATTTGACTTAATACGAGCGATGTCCAAAAATTTTCATGTCTTTTTTGGTTGNCTTTTTTTTTTTTAACTACTTTTGAAAATTACTTGAATTGCCAATTTTGGGGTGGTAATTTAGTTAAATTTAGATTATAATTTTTAATACTGTGCCAAAAAAAAATTTTGTTATCATAATTTTTTGGGTTAACCTCATTTTACACTCCAAAAAATACTTTGATTTTTAATTTATACCTTCAATGTTATGAATTTATAGTAACGTAAACCTTTCCCAAATTTAGTTATTTGTCATAAATTGAAGCACATGAGTGATAAGTACTTCGGGCATGAGAATAAGGTGTGTTCATCACTGTAGATTTTCGTCTGCGATCAATTTAACATCATTTTATGCATCGAAAATAACGTTTCTTCAATCAAATAGAGACTAACTCTACCATGTGCAACTCACATGAGATGCCAATGGTCTGTAAAATTATATATAAGTTCATGATCAAAACATTTGCAATTTACGTGTTTCAATTTATAACAAAAAAATAAATCGTAATCTAAACAACGTCCAAATTACTACCAATTTATAGCAATTCTCCAAAATATACCCCTAAGTTGAGTTGTCTATGCTTATGAGAGATTTCTACTGTTTTACCTAAGGTCTGTTTTATCATGTGTGATTATTCTTTGTAGTCTTCAAAAAAACCCCTTTTGGACCCCATGAAAATAAAATTTGTGAAGGTTTCCACACAGGTGTGATGAAGATTATTTTCACTCCTTTCAAAGTATTTTCTTCTTTAATTACTATTTTTCATTCTTAACTATCAATGTACTATAGTTTTTAATTTGTTTATCGAATTACTAATGCCCCCATTTTAAGTATAATTTAAGCCCATGCTTACAAAAGTAAAAGTATATATTTCGATATTTAGTTTTTACTTAACTCGATTCAAATTTGACTTAACACGACTCAAATTTGACTTAATACGAGCGATGTCCAAAAATTTTCATGTCTTTTTTGGTTGGACCAGAACAAGTTTTTTTTTTTTATGTTTTTGTTTTGTTTTGTTTTGTTTTTTTTTTTTGGGGGGAGGAGTAGAAGCAAAGAATGAACCAAAGAATATTTCTCACATTTCTCCTTGTGATACAATGGAACCATGATAATTAGGATCTCAAAATGTAGCAAGACTTTTGATTTAAGGAATAATAGACTTACATTTAAGAGTGTTAATTGAATCGAGCTTGATTCCGAGTTCGAGTCCGAGTCCGAGTCTGACGAGTTCTTTTATTTAAATGAGATTAAAAAATTGTTCAAGTTCGACTTATTTAGAAAATGAATTGAGTTTGAGTCTGAGCCAACACTCAAGTCTAAGTCGAATTCAAATAATTTGACTATTTTACATATAAACAAATAAGTTTTGCGAATTTAAACTAAGTTTTTTAGACTCATTTTTCTAAATAAATTTTAAAAATTATTTAAATTTAATTCGTTTAAAACATGAGTCTAACTTGGATGGAGCTCTATCCGAATCAAACTTAAGTTGAGCTCGAGTAATGTTTCTCCATTGCCATCTCTGCTTATATCACATCACGGCATCTTTTTATGTGGGCTTAAGCTCATGTGTATTTTATGGGCTTACGAGGTCTCACCCATTTGAAATTGGGATTTTGGGAGCTTTAATCCAACCCAACTTGCAGTAGACTTCATCACACACATAAGAAACCTAGGCCTGGGCCCAACACTCCGAAAATTGGCTTTTGTAAACAGCATGAGGCCTAATATACCCTCCACTTTTTCGCTCGCTCTGTCTCTCCCTCTTTCTGTCTCTCAATTTCAGTCCCTCTGTTCAGCTCAACACCAGAATCAAACTCCGTCAGCTACTTTGTAAGTCTCTCTCTCAATCTTATCTCAAGCGCATATAAACACACCCATCTTTGCATGTGCATGCATAGACACATGGATTTAGATCATGTAACGAATTTGTTTGCCCCGCTAGAAAAATAATTTATTTCAATTGGTTTGTTAGGGTTCTTCACACCAATCAGCACTAGAATCTCAATGGGTTGCACTGCAAGAGAAAAGCATATCCGAACCAATCGGAGGCCTCGATCGGCAAAACCCGAAATCGATCACACTAGTAGTACAGAAAGGACAACAGCCTCTAAATCCATAGTCGAATCTAACCCCAGAACATGGAATAACTACCAAATGGGTGCTCAAGATTCCACCCAGAACACACACCCTAACCCTAACGCTAATCCCAATTTTGATGATAGTGGTTGGGGTTACTGTACAGAGGAACAATTGGAAGAAATTTTGTTGAAAAATTTAGAGTTTGTGTACAATGAGGCTATTTCAAAGCTTGTTGCATTGGGATATGATGAAGATGTGGCTTTGGATGCTATATTGAGAAATGGGCATTGCTATGGTGGAATGGATGTGCTGACTAATATATTGCATAATGCTTTGGCTTATTTGAACAGTGGGTGTGGTGGAAGTGGAACTGGTGGAAATTCAGAGGAATCTGAGCCTGTTTTTGTTGATTTGAGGCAGTTGGAGGAGTATTCATTGGCCGGTATGGTATGCTTGTTGCAACAAGTTAAGCCTCATTTGACTAGAGGTGATGCTATGTGGTGTTTGCTGATGAGTGATCTGCATGTGGGTCGGGCGAGTGTGATGGAAATTCCAGTTCTTCCTTCGCCTAGTAATAATGGGTCTATTAGTGGTACTGTAACTAGTAATGTTGAGAGTGTTGATAATAACCAGGTTGGGGTTGCTCCAGCATTGTGTAGGTTTCATAGTGGTTGGGGGTTTGGAAATGGAGGTAGTTCTGAGTTTCCAATGAATGGATTTTTCCCGTATGCACCAGAAATGACTTTGCAAAGAGAGATCGAGTGTCCAACGAGATTTAATCTTACTCCTTCAATGAAGGCATTGCTGAAGAGGAATGTAGCAATGTTTGCTGCTGGTTTCAGAGCGAACTCAAAACAGTTGCTGACACAATCACAGGCTTGCCCCAGTTCTTTGTGTGGTGAGGACTCCTCAGCTGGGACTGTGATTGGGTTTGCAGTTCCAGACGAAAAGAAGGAAGAATCTCAGAATTTGAAGAGTCAAGATGTGGTGAACTCCATGTTGAGTAAGTTTCGTGATTTGAACCTTGATGAGAATGCAGAGAATGCACCAGGAGATCCGAAGGATGAGATGATTTTGAGTTTGATTCACCAGATTAAGGATCTGGAGAGGCAGGTAAAGGATCGGAAGGAGTGGGCCCAGCAGAAAGCAATGCAAGCTGCAAGAAAGCTCAGTAATGATTTAACAGAGCTGAAGATGTTGAGGATGGAAAGGGAGGAGACTCAGCGACAGAAGAAAGGCAAGCAGACCCTCGAGGATACTACCATGAAGCGGCTTTCAGAGATGGAGAATGCTTTGAGGAAGGCTAGCGGTCAGGTTGACCGTGCGAATGCTGCTGTGAGAAAGCTTGAGACTGAGAATGCAGAAATTAGAGCAGAAATGGAGGCTTCTAAGTTAAGTGCGTCAGAGTCAGTTACAACCTGTTTGGAGGTTGCAAAGAGGGAGAAAAAGTGCCTGAAGAGGCTTTTGGCTTGGGAGAAACAGAAAGCTAAGTTGCAGGAGGAAATTGCAGCAGAGAAACAGAATATTTCAGAGTTGCAGCAACAGTTGGTTCAGGTCGAAGCAGCTCAGAAGGAGGCTGAGGTGTGCCAATTTATCTTTCTGCCAATCTATTTATTCACTTGGGGCCTCCTGTAGGGCTGTGTCAGGAAGATTCCTCCCACTTGCCCATTAGGACCGGCTTCTTGCATAACATAAAAGAAGCATGGACATGGATTGACACAACACAAACCAGTTACACGAACACACTGAGGCACTACCTATAATATGCTTTTGATATCTATAAATAATACATATTATTGTTTGACACGTCTTAACAACTACACTTCTTTTCATGCTAAAAGAAATACACATTTCAACCTCACCAAGCAATGTTTGTTTCATGCTGGCTTGTGTACTTAAATTGTTGGCAAGTACCCAATAAGTTTTAGCTGAGTGTCTAAATTATGAAGTTTGTTTTTATCAAGGACACGACCAAAAAGGTATTGGACACTTGTCCGAGAGTTATGAAGAAGTGGTGGTGTCCACTTTCTTAGAAGAGTGCATACTTGGTAGCACTTTACCGAGTTTAGAAGCCATTTAAGGTTCATAACTCTATTAGCACATCTGTTTTGTATCCAACCTATTTAGACTGTGCAATAACTGTTTGGATGGATATGGCACTGTTTAGAGTCCTGCTCTTTTGTACTTTTGTTTTCTTTGTCTTTGCTTCTCCTTTGCTATTTTTTTTATATCGAAGAGTCCAGGTGAACTTCGATATCAATGGCATATAGGGATGCTACTGGGATCTTTGAATGATACTTCTGGAATAATACTTGAGTGAGGTGCATAATTTTTTTCATTGTTTGTCTGTGCCATATGCTTGTTTCGCTGATTGATTTCCATGTACTAAGTGCTATGATATAGTTTACTTGTATGATCAATATTTTTCAGCTTTAAAACCTATATGAAGACCTATTTTCTAGCCATTTCTTTTTTGTGACCTCCTTAGTTTGTATACTTTATGTATCACCATTACTTAAGATTATCATTGTGGAGCATGATCGTTGCTTATGTAGAGTGCCACTTTGTGGGAATAATATTAGATGGAGGTTGTTTATGTAGGCTGTGCCAAATCATTCCCTGCTACTCTCCTGATAACCTTTTTTTTTCGTAATAGGAACAACCCTGATTAGCTTGAATGACCTTTCTACAGTCCAATTGGAAGGATAAACTTATTTTCCGTTCAATGCAGCCATCAATATTGGTTGCCTCTTGGCTTCTAAATACATAAGTGAACTTAAGGTTATGTTTGCTTTGGTCGATGAATTGGGTTTTTGGACCATGATTGGGAATGCATGTAGCGTGATGAGCTCACAAGAATTGAGTTTCTTCTTGCAACAGTTGCTTGGTTGATACATGTATAGACTATGCTTAGTTGGCCCCGACTCTTTGGTAAATAGTTTTCTTGTCAATTTTTTTCGATAAGAAATGAATATTTTATTGATGACCAAAAAAGATGATTACAAAAAGACAATGGTGGACATGAAGTTCAACAAAATGACTGTTAAAGAAAAGCAAAACAAACACACAAAATTACAAGCCACATGAAACTTTCCGACATGTTCTAATACAAAAAAGAGGGATGTCATCAAACTCCTTAGTAATAGAAGTCCAAAAAGAAGCCAAAAAGTGAATACTATCCCACAATCCTTCAGCTTCTTCACATTTATTCTAAAAAATTCTTGCTTTTCTTTTTTTTCAAATCACCCATAAAATAGCTAAGAAAGCATTATCCCAAAGAATATTCCATTTTCTATTTCCCCCAAACCCCATATGGGTTAAAAAAAGCATAGATCTCATATCCCTTGGTGCAACCGAAGAAGAATTTGCATGTCAAAAAGCTTATTCGAAAGATTACGCGCCACAATAGTTTTCTTGTCAATTATATCCTTACGTTTAATCATAGCTTTCCAAAGACCAGGCAAATGAACTATGTGTCACCAATGTTGGGCATTAGTTATTTGCAATACCTATGTGCTTCAGTGGTAACTTTGATGCATTTGTTATGTAAAGGTTTTTAGTTTAATGTTGCACCATCAATAAAAGACAAAAATGATTGTTTAATGGTTAGTACGGTTAGAAAAAAGAGTAGGAGGGCAGGAAGGAAATAAAGGTTCTTCTTGTTTTTTTCTTTTTTTAACACGTAACTATATGTTTGTCAAATTAGCAGAACCAATGGTTGGTGATGGTGTCAGTTAAGCACTTCTTTTATTGGGCACACACTCAAACAATGAGCATTAATGCATCTACCACAGAAATCATCGTTTAGCAATCAATTTATCTTTTTTGGTTGTTTAATTTATGCAGTAAGATGTTTGATTAATTTATAATTTTTTATTTGGATGCCATGAATTTTATCCTCAATTTTTATTTTTTTTTTGGTTATGAACACGCACTCCTTGTTTGTTAGTGACAGTCTATTTGTGTTGATCTCTTATTAATATAATTATCCGCTGTATTCCATAATTTGTGCATTGCAGAATTGGTTTAACTGCCATTGTTTTGATTGTAATGTGTCTCTAACCAAGCTATTTGGTGTAAACATTGATCCACATTGTGAAAGTCATGTTGGAATATAAGCCCCCTTAACTGCACGCCCACTGCTCATGGCCTTTCTCTGGCCTAAATGCTTCTTGAAGCAAGCAGCATCTTGTCTCTTTTTATGATCCCAGCTTGCTCCTGTCTTTTCAATTTTGCAAAAAGTTTGGTTCATTGTATTGTTTTTTTCCTGTTAGTGTACTGCTTACCTTAGTTGCAATTGAACTCTATGACACAATTACTACATAATAGGCGAAGTGGAGGCAGGAGCAGAAGGCTAAGGAGCTAGCTCTAGCCCAAATGGAGGAGGAAAGACGGCTCAAGGAAGCAACTGAGGCCAATAATAAAAGAAAGCAAGAGGCCTTGCGCCTAAAGATAGAGATAGATTTCCAACGCCACAAGGATGATCTCCAAAGACTTGAGCAGGAGCTTTCACGCCTTAAAGCGTCTGCACAATCCACAGATCTACATCATCAATCTAATAATTTGTCGCTTGGAAACTCTGAGGGGGCAAATGCCCAAGGAGAAAGTATTGCAAAGATGCTTCATGACTTGGATAAACTTGAGGAGGATTCGTCAGAGAAAGAAGCTGGCTATGATAGGGCGTGCATAATTTGTCAGAAAGATGAAGTATCTGTTGTGTTTCTGCCGTGTGCCCATCAAGTTATGTGTGCCAACTGCAATGATGATTATGGGAAGAAGGGAAGAGCTATATGTCCATGCTGTCGGGTTCCGATTGAACAGAGGATCCGTGTGTTTGGTGCGAGCTCATAGTCATGTTTCCTGGTATCAGGATAGCATGGTCAGTAAAACCCTTGGTTTTTTTAATTTTTTGTTGCCGTTTCTTGAAACTGCTAGGACCTGGGGCTTTTACTAATTACTTGTTTTGGACATGCTGTGGTTGAATCCGCATAATCGAATGTATGTAAATAAGCTGCAAAAAGCCTATCAAATCAAATGCAATGCTTATTAGTTGTAATATATTTTGCCATGGCCTTTTTTGCCTAAACAAGACCTGAGTTGATGTTTCTGTGACATCTTTATTTGATAAAAGCTTAACCCTATTCATCTTATAGGGAGAAAGACTACGGTACCTATTTTTTAGGATACTTGCGATCGATCACAAAGTTTTTAAGACCGATCACAAATAACCCTCAAAAGTTCTCCCATCTTAATGGTTGCATAAGCAATAGATCAGGGCCATTAAATCATGTAGAGAAATCGATACAAGAGATCATCACCCCCAAACTGTTGTTTTCACAGTCATTAGGCTGCCGTTTGGTTCGTCGAGTAGGATAGAATGGGATTGGTGTATTTCATCCTACCCACTCCTTCTCAGTCTAACTTTTTTTTTTTTTTTTTTTTGTCGTACTTTTCGGTCTAACTCGGTCATTTGAAAATGACTTATTTTAAGAAAATGTTAAATAGACTTGAAAATTTGGTTTAAAAATTTGATCTGATAAATTATTATTATTGAATAAATAATGAATTTTAATAAATATTGCCACTCATAATTAAATAAATGACAAATATAATATAATAATCACATCATCAAATCATATTTAAAAAATAAATAAATACTAATTTTATTTTTATAGGAATTTGATATAAGTTATAAATTGATGTGATATGACAATGATTGTTTGTCAGATCAACACACTTCACAAGACGTGCTTCATAAGGATAATTAATCCTCAAAATCTCCTGGCGAGTCCTCCACGCCCGTTAATAATTAATTAGAGTTAATAGCCTTCCCTTTATACCTAAGACGAGCAGAAACAGATGAAGAAATGCCTTTATAGATATTGGGCTTTTATGGCATTGCTGTTTTATATTGGAATAACACTATGGTATTTCAAAAAAAAAAATTAATTCTATATCGAAAAATAATTTTCAATCATAATTATTTGGTTTGAGTTATTTCTAGTCATTAATCATTGAAATAAATTTTTTTTATTGTTATCTTATGATTAGTTGAAAAAAGAGACGACTATTAAAAAATTATTTTTTTGTGCAAAAAATGTCTGATCTTTTGTATTAACATCTATAATATAACATATTATAAATTACAATAAATTCATTCAACAGTTTTAAATTAACTCATTCAATGACTAACAACATACCTCTCAAAATCATTCATATTGTACCATGTCTTCAAGCACAAATTACCTTTATTATGAGTGCAGATGAATTGTCCTTTCCACGGGGATCTATCATCGTCGGAGAAGGTAATCACTCTTGTAGCTCTATCATTTACTTTGGACCTCGCAAATGATTTGCATTTAGGGGTGACCTCTGGGGGTAAATATTTTGTCTGGCTAATGTAAGTTTGTACTTTGAAAGATGCTTTTATTCTTAATTTACAATCTCAAACATTAAAATCTCAATTTGTACTCTCAATGTTATAAATTTGTAGTTATGCAGACTTTGCCTAGATTATTGTTCAGTTTTTTGTCATATATTGAAGTATGTGAGTTACAAGTACTTCGGTTATGAGTTTATGTATAAATTGACATACTGTTGGCACCTCATATGTACATGATAGACTTAGCTTCTATTTGATTAATAATACCTTATTTTTGATGAATAAAACGATGTAAAATTGATCGCGGACGAAAATCTACAGAGATGAACACATTTCATTGAACGACAGTTTGGATGAGATTCACTTTACTACTAATCATAACATTGAGGGTACAAATTGAGAAACCAAATATTTTTCGAGATCCAAAGTGAGGTTGGCCCATATTTTTCCTATATCTTTTGACTAATAATGTTTAAAACATAGAACAAGAAATAGATCTCCCAACAAATCTAAACTTTTTTGATTGAGTTTCCATTTATCTCTCTCCTTTTTTTAAGTTAATGTAGGAGGAAGATTTCAAACTGCACCTCCCTAGGTGCCTTTTCCTTCTGCAGAGAAACCCTAGTTAGTGTCCTTTTCAATTATAAGCTCGTATGAGGAGGAATAAGAGAGGTAATTGGGAAGATCAGCTGGTAAATGATCAATTCTGTTGTGGCAAAATCTTCACTCTTTGCTCAGATCAGGCATATGCATGGTAATCAGGTAATGGGTTAAATGGTGAGCATTCTGTTAAATTTTAGAATATTTTCAAGTTTTTTGCGACCATAGTTTTGTATTATTTTCTTAACTTTTTCTCTCAGAAAAACTCAACCCCACATTTACATTAGGTGAAAAAATATTAATATTAATATTCATTTTCATTCTATTAACATGTATCATATTGCGTATATTTATGATGATAGTTTTCATATACATACAATCTCAGTGGTCACTGATGGATGTAGCAAATGCATAAAGTTTTTTTGTTCATCACACAATGCACAAAACACCGAAACCTTATTTTAGAATGGTTAATTTTCGAACTTGAACTATAATGTAATGTTTAGACGGATGAACATTAACTATCGCTTCAAATTCAAAGTCTAGATATCCTTACAATGTGTTTCACAAACCGATATCAAATTACTCTTACAAAGTAGCTTTGTCACCAAGAAATTATTTGTTGTTGTTGTAACTGGGTTGAGGGGAGCCTTCCACAGAAAGTTGAAGCATTAAATGTGAAGATTTCTTCTACCAAAACTTTCTGATCATAGCGTCACATCAGTATGCATGGTTTAGGGAACTACTGTATTTACCCTTTTGGGTGGCAATGAACCACTGCTCTAAATTCCTTCATATTTGAATCTGTAAATCTTCTTTTTACATACTAAACCAAAGCCCTTAAGCTCATGTCAGCCACTTACATTTCCATTCTAACTCCACACAGAGACAGAGACAGAGAGAGGGAGAGAGGGGGGGGGGGGGGGGGGGG